>JASDQU010713319.1:868-44587 GCA_032191745.1 Picea mariana
AGAAATGTTACAGGTTTATCCTATCTTGCGCAAGACTACAGTGAGTCTTGATCACTCAGATGTCAGTCTAATTATTATCCTTACCCTTCCCTCTCTTTCATGTCTCGGTTGCACTTCAGGTGAGACTTCTTCCCTCCCAGGAAGATGAAAATTCCAACGCTCTAGACTAATTCGGTACCTTTTGTTGGTAACCTAAGAAGGACCCTGGTTTGAACACTTTTGCGCCAACAAAATCGTTCTGTTGCCGGGACCTATGATTTAACAGGGAACATGTGAGGAGAATGCTTCCATAGATCTATATATATAAGATTCACAATGGTGGGAAAGAAATTATGATGCATTTATATGGAAGGAAGCAAAGTTGTGAGGAAAAAGTGAGAGGAATACAAGAGATTCTGTCTTTTACTTAGAAATATCGGGCAACCAGTATGAGATATTCTTGGTTAAATTTTCAAAAGAACTATTACATTGGATAGATAGGCTCCAAGAAGCTCCATAATTCCAAGAATGCGTCAAGAAGACATGTACTTGGGATACAAAGAATATTGCAACACTTAACTAGCTGGATCACTAGATCACATGAGAAATTGATTTCTTGGTTCATACAACTCTGGAGGGATACATCATTGAATTTGCAACCGAGAATCGCCAATATTTTTCATGTGTGGAAGTAATTTTCAAGAAAGGTGCACATGACAGACTGTTGAGGGAAATCCCCCTATGGATCAAATTTTTCTTGATGGAGGAGGGGATGATAATTATTCCCTCAAATGAGATGGGAGCCTAAACACCTATGCTTGGGGTAGGGTGATTATGGGGTATGATCATGACTTGAGAAGGGGAAAGGGTTCTTTGAAAAATGGGGGAAAATCAAGAAACGAACACAAGAAATGAGCGATCCTTAAGGAGAGCTTCCATTGTTGAGAAGTGGTGGCACATAAAGGTAAAGAAAGTAGTGAAGTAGTCTAAGGTGTTATAGAAAGAAATCAGATCAAGAGGAATAAATGAAAGAAAGAAGGAAGAGTTGAGGAAGGTGAGAAGACAAGAAAGACTTGCTAGTCTAAGATTGCAATAGAGAGGAAGGGGTCCCCATATGGGTGGATGAAAAGAAGAATGTGGAGAATCATGGGTAGACGAATAAGATCTGGATCTTGTAGAAGGGAGAGAAGATTCAACCCCGATATCAGGAAACATCGGGGATCAAGCAGAGAAGGCCACTCCATAGGAATAAAACGAGACCCCCCAAATCAAAGAAACCCTCCCAGAAGTCAGTGGAACTAGCCCCAAATCACTGGTCCCCCAGGTGTCCTCTATACCCATGGTAAATTATACACCACCTACTTATGTTATGTCTATTCCTTTGCAACCAGTTAGTTAGAATAAGTTTGTAAGTGTAAACTCTGGGAGGATATTGGGATCCCCTAGCGTATTGCAACCAGGACCATTAGGTTTTATTCTAATAGGAATAGTGAGACCCACCATGGCTGGACATATGGGAGGATTTATCGCCCAATACCCATAATTTTGGGGTAAAGGAGACAAAGATGTAGAGCAACATTGGTTTTTGTGTGAATCCATCTTGAGTTCTAGAGGGACTCTCGATGCAAATAAGTTAGTAGAGTTTTAGACTACCTTGAGGGGCCGTGCTCTCAAATGGTACATGAAGGATATTGAACTTGGGCTGCAAGGACAAGCGTTCACCCTTAGGAAAGTTCGTTTGAAGTTCATCGCTGAATTCAAACTACCTTAGTCAGAGCAACAAACTCTCTCTGAGTTTCAAGAGATTCAACAAAGAGGAGAATTCGTCTGGAAGTACAACCGGAAGTTTAAATATGCTATTGGGAGCCTAGCACATCCAATTCATGAAGATCACCAGAGGGTATGGTACATCCAAGTATTACTACCTCTGACGAGAATTCCTTTAACACAACAATGGTTAGCCACCTTAACAGAAGCCTTGGAACAGTCGATGAATATCGAAGACATGGAGGGTTATCCAGGAAGTCTGAGAATGACCAGGCCCCTGGTAGATGAAATTTTTTTGCAACTTCAGGGACAAATATCAGCGCTAACTGAAAATATTCAAGAATTAGTCACGCCAAGACCAGGACAAACTCAAGTTTGGTGTACCAGATGCTACACAAAAGGGCATATGGAAAATGAATGTCTATGCATGAGGGGAATGGGACCTCTTCAAAACCCGATGGGGCCTTCTTCAAGACCCTTGGGAGGAGTTGCACAAGTTTCTATGACTCCACCATTCCATACACCAGGGTTGTATAATAGCTTCCTAGGCGCTCAAACCTCTCAGACAACAGAGTATTGTGAGATTTTTTGGACACATGGAAATGCGCTGAGGAAGTATCCTATTATGAAGAAGTACACAACTACACCCAATACAATACACTGTGAGTTTTGTGCATCTACGACCCATGCCAAAAATCAATGTAGAGTGCTGGACGCATTGGCTGACAGATTAGACCAGATAACATTCAGAGTAAATGAAACCCCCCAAGGACCTGGAAGAGTCTAGGGAGGAGTGGTTGGAGGTGGATTCAAAGGAGGGAGAAATGGAGGTAGAGGACCAAGCCTATTCTACAACTGTAATTAACAAGGTCATTTGGCTAGATACTTCCCTCACCTAAGATGACCATGGTGCTCGTACTGTAGAAATAATGGGCATGCAACTGAAGACTTCCCTGAACTGATCGTGAAATGGGAAGATCGAGTTTGTCAACAAGGATATAATATCATAAGCTCATAACGGAAGAGGGGGATTGAAGGAAAACTAACTGAGATCAAAATCATCACTCACGGAAGAGAAAATACTAGGGTAGATGCAGACAGTCATCCCAAGATTTAGAAAATTGTTCCCAAAGATGACAGGTATGACCGCGTGAAGATTTTTTTTTTTTTAAATGAAATAGAAATATTTAAGAGTATCCCCACTGTAGAAGTAATGGAGAATCCTCCTAGAGCCACCTCTCAACCTAACCTTGTGAAATCCCCTACCTCACCACCAACATCCATGAATTCTGTAATTCCAAGAAGACACCTTGAGAAGTCTCAAAGTGTAATCAATCTTTGGTTTCAGTGATTCTTTGATATCCAAGGGGATGACCAACTTACTGAGAAGTTGCGCAACACCCTATACTTAATAATAGGAAATGAGAGAACCACATAATCCATATTAAGGACTAACCTCCCTGAGAAGAATACCCATAGAAAACAAAGAAGAAAGGTGTGAATAGGAAAATAATTCAGGTTAGAAGCCCAACTAGATGAGCTTGAAATCAAAGATGTCATGCTAGATTTGGGATCAGATGTCAACATCTTACCCAAAAATACATACGAAGCTTTGGGAAAACCCTAGTTAGTATATTCCGCCATCCAGTTGAGAATGGAAAATTAGTACTGCATCTTCCCAGTAGGAAGGCTGGAAAATGTGGCAATAGATGTTGCGGGAGTTAAGACCACAATTGATTTTGAAGTGATTGAAATCATAGGATATAAGGATCCATACCATTCTCTACTCAAGATTGATTGGGAATATGAAAACTATGCTATCATTGATATAAAGAGGGACACCATGCCATTTGAAGAAGACGAGATAAAAGTAGTTCAACCCTTAGATTCTTGTTTAGGACCTAGATATATTGAACCAGTGGACCATAATATGGAGTCAGATGCCCTTGGCCAATTATACACCATCATAGCAGGAATGAGACCATATTATATAAATACTACTGCAGATGGATCAGTAAGTTGGAGAAACATACAATCTATTGATGAGGATTTAGAAGCAACATTCGACAGTTGGCAACAAGGTTCATATGAGTGATTCTCAAGGTGATGAGAAACTGTCAGAGAAATGATATGGATTGGAACTGAAGTTAGAGAACCCCCGACATATAATGGTACCTCATAGGTACACAATTTATCTCCAGCATGGAATAAAATATAGCAGAGGAACAAAGGATCTTTTCTCTTGATTTAGCCTTGCAAGATACCCCCACTAGATGGTGGGGCACCCATAAAGCCTCAATTATAGAGTGGGAGGACACAAAACAAGCCATCTGATGTCAATTCCAAAGGAGGGATCATATGAAATAATAAATGAAGATCGATTTTCAAGATGCACAACTATTCGATGGACGGTTTGACCCTAGAGTGCATATTGAACATTGCGTGAAGCAGTGGAGAGTTGCAGAGGTACCCTCTCACCTCTAGGTCCAAGTATTTTTCCATTCGTTGGGGCCTATTCCAAGGGCCTGGTATATACATGAGGAGAACAGAAGACAAACAAACTGTTGGAAGACCTTACAAGAACATTTTTGCAAGGATTTCTCCTTTACAAGTAAGTATCCCGAGCTCAACATAGTCCTTCAAAGAATCAGGGAAATGAGTCTAGGTTGAACCTTGAAATTGATAAGATAATTGTACCTTGCTGTAAATTTGAGAGAGACCTAGAAAACCTTGATGGTTTAGAAGATCTTAAAATCTTAGAAATTAAAGAAACTGAAGGCAGTAGAGAAATTCAGGATACCATACCTAGTCACATTTGTAGCTCCTATAATCACCCACTAAAGTTGTGGAAATTCAATATAGGGAGCGTAGAGAATCCTAATATAGCTTATATAAGAGACTACTGGGATGAGCAAGATATGAACGAAGTACATAGTTTGTTGTGGGAGTATGAGGACTTGTTTACGAAAATGTTCTTAGAACTAAAAGGAATAAAAGGAGCCATGGGAGAAATGAAAATAGAGTTGAAACCTAGCTCAAGACTTGTGAATCACATACCATACCGCCTCGACCCTAGAATCAAAGAAAAGGTTAAGAAAGAAGTGGACAAGATTCTTGCGACATGACTTATTTTTCCTATTGAAGAAGCAAAATGGATTAGCCCCATAGTTATCCAGAGTAAGAAAGGATAGAAGACATGAAGGTATATGTGGATTACAAGAGTCTGAATTCTACATGTGTACATGATCTATTTCCCACACCTTTTAGTGACGAGGTATTAGAACAAGTTGCGGGAAAATAATCCTATTCATTTACAGATTGGTTCTCAGGACATCATCAAGTCAGAATCATAGAGGAAGACAAAAAGAAGACTACATTCACTACCGAATGCAGATCATTTGCATATAACATAATTCCCTTTGCTTTGAAGAATGCCCCTGCAATTTTCTCTCGAATTGTGATAGCAACGTTTCGAGAATTCATCCATAAGTTTGTATAAGACTATATGGATGATTGGAGAATGTACATCCTACTAAAGGATCATTTTAGGATACTCCAGTTAATGTTTAATAGATGTCGTGAGATGTTGATATCTCTAAATCTCGAAAAGTGTATTTTTTGTGTGCCTCATGGCAATGTGTTAGGACATATCATCTGTAGAGAAGGATTCCTGGTATACCCAACTAAAATTGCGTTCATTCTGAACATTCCTCCACCTACAAGTGCCAATTTTTGCACTCCACACTGGGACATACAGGATATTACCGCAGGTTGATTAGAAGATATGCACCTATTACAACACCCCTTGAGAAATTGTTGAAGAAGTCATAACTATTCTGATGGAAGCCTAAGTGTGACAAGGAATTTGACATTCTCAAAGAGAAACTAAGTAGTGCACCGATCTTGATATTTCCAAATTGGGAAATTGAATTCCATGTACATGTGGATGCATCAGGCATCTCCTTAGGAGCCATTTTAGCACAACCAGGGGAAGGGAATATGGACCACCCTATTTACTTTGCCAGTAGAAAACTATCGCAAGTTGAGTGCAACTACACAACCATTGAAAGGGAAGGTTTATATATGATTTATGCATTACAAAAGTTTAAACACTACTTATTAGGCTCTCATTTCATGTTTTTCACTGGTCATTCTACATTGTAGTTCATGGTCAATAAACTAGTACTGGAAGGAAGAATTTGTAGGTGGCTACTGTTGTTCCAAGAATTTTCATTTGAAGTGATCATCAAACCAAGAATATGCAATGTAGGTCCAGATCACCTTTCCAGGTTGGAGTTAGGGGAAAGTGGTAGAGCAGTGGATGATCAGCTCCCGGATGCAGATGTATTCTAGATTGAGGCCATTCCAGAGTATGTTGAAGACATTGTTGTCTTCCTCAGTTCAGGAACCTTCCCAGAAACATACTCTGCAACCCATAAGCGACATATGGTGGTTCCTTCAACAGACTATCAATTGATTGCCAGGAAAGTTTACAAATTAGGACTCAACAAAATCCTTAGGAGATGTGTCTTGAACTATGAAAGGAAGGATATCTTGTGGGAATGCCACAGTAGAGTTGCAGGAGGACATGTTGGAGGTAAGGCCACTGCACAGAAGGTACTTCAAGCTGGATTATGGTGGGACATGTTATTTAAATATGCTAAGGAATATGCTAGATCTTGTGGCACTTTCCAAATAGTAGGAAATTCGTCACACAGAGATGAATCACCCCTTCAGCTAGTCAGAGCACTTCAAGCATTTGAGAAGTGGGTTGTTGATTTTATTGGACCAATCAACCCCCCGGATAAGCACTCAAAGGCCAGACACATAATTATCGCAACTGATTACCTTACAATATGGGATGAAGTAGAGACAATCCAAGATTGTTCTACAGATACATCTGCTAGATTTAACTTTGAGAATGTTATCACTCATTTTGGATGTCCTAGAAGTCTAACCATTGATCAAGGTACTCATTTTATCAGCATTACAATTGCAACATTAACGACTAAAGTTATTATACAACATCATAAGAGCATCCCTTACCATTTGCAAGATAATTGTACAATAGAGGCCTTCAATAAAATTCTAGAAAGAGGACTCACAAAAGTATGTTGCACAAACCAGGAAGACTGGGATGATAGAGTTAGAGAAGTCTTGTGGGCTTACTGGAATACCATGATGAAGTTACACAGATACACCCCATTTCATTTGGTCTATGGAAAAGAAATTGTTGTACCCACATAATTTATCACCCCTATTCTTTATATAGCACATGCTACACACATGACAAATGATTAATCATTTGCGCAGAGGATTGCAGACTTGCAAGAACTTGAGGAAGCAAGATTTTTAGCAGATTTTCATCAAACAGGTGAGAAGGACAGACACAAATCTTGGAATTATAGTCATATTGAGTCCAAGATATTCGCGCAAGGGGATAAGGTGCTCCTATATGACAATCAATATCAGAAACATCCAAGCAAGTTGTGTGTGCATTGGTTGGGTCCATTCATAGTTGCGCAAATCTGACAATCTGGTGCAGTCAGGATCGCACAACTAGATGGTATCCTTCATCTAGGATGGGTGAATGGCGCTCATCTGAAACCCTACATTTATCATTCTTAAGCCAAAGAACGGTTGCTCCATCCCAATGGAGCATGTACAATAGTTAGATTTTCATTTCCTACAATTCCTTTAATTCAGTTAATAAACGTTGGAGTGCACATTTAATGTGACAAGACATATATTTTATTTCAGTCTAAGTGTTTCTTTTGCACTTAATTTCTTACTCAGTCGTGCAGGATAGGAAGATCCACCATTACATTAAATAAAGTCATTTAATATGATGGGGACCCCCATTGTGGTCGGAGGGAGGACGAATTTGAGCTCGATCACAATCCATGTGCCATACGTACCCAATCTAGTCATACACTTTATGAAAACCACTGTAACACGTCAAACTTTTCGTTAATCCATAAATGCGCGATACATGTAGATGCCATCGGTATCCCCATCGTGCTTATAATCCATTAAAAGGATAAGAACCTCATCTCGACCACGTCCTTGTCAGTCCGTTCATTAAAAGCCAAGATCAATTTGATATATCCTACCTCGTTATCCATCCCGTCAGACACCTAAGCTTAAAAGCACGTTTATGGCCTAATCATGAGTGTCTTTACTACAAAAATTATCCAATTATCCAGTTATAAGACCCTGTCAATCCACGAGTAGGAATCATCGTTTGTTGTTAGATAGCTTTTGAATTTCCTGAAATTGTGCATACGCCCCGATATTTTCATTCTCTTGTTACTAAGTCGGCCCCAATTTACCCAAAAAATCAACACTTCAGAGTTACCATGCCGAGAGAAACAAGAGGTCAGAGTTCAGCTCCCAAATAAGTAATCCTAGATGAACCATATGATCCTCGGATCAAGATCTTCGAGGGTGTGAAAGGAAATATAGATAAATTCAAGCTCTTGGACCTCGATTTGGTAGGCCAAGTTCTATTCCCACAGATGAACATCGACGTGTTTTGGGACTTGGTTCCAGATGACATCGGAGGAATTTTTTTTTTCCCCAAACTTGAATTTATCAATCTATTCAACTCTACAATCATGAGCCTCAGAGACTTACCGGTCTTCGAGACCACTGGCGAGGTTGTGCACTGTAGGAAATTCTTGGTTAGCCGAGTACATGGTAGAAGTCTATGGCATGATCGAAGCTATCTGATTCATGCAAAGAACATCCACCAATTCACTAGCTTATCTATCATGGGTGAGAATGTGTCCAAAGGATTCCAAGGGCCGAGCAAGCATGGGAAGAAGAAAGGCAAGGTTAGCCTATACTAGAAGTTCCACACATAGAGAGGTGGTCGAACAAAAAAAATTGACCCAATTATTACAGAAACGGTTCAGACGACCTACTATATAATCACAAGCAAGGTCATGCGGTCCTATTACAAAGGTGAATGCACCCTCGATGCACTTTTTGTAGCTTATTTTTGCACAAACGAGGCTCTATTCAATTGGTGAAGCTACCTGCTAAAGGAACTCCTGGTAGCATGTGAGGAAGCTCAGGAGAAAGGAAGAACCTTCACGTATGGGTATCTATTAATAACATTCACCATGTGGAAATGGAATCCACCCATGGGGAGATAATTGGAATTAGCGGAAAAAGGTCGCCTTGCCAAAATGTTTGAACCTTGGAACTCAAGGGTGAAACAGGAGAACCAAGAATTCAATAATGTTGCTTTCTCAAATTGGTACAACCTATTGATTGACATAACTTAGCGATGGCATATACCACAAGAGTTGTTTAACTTGATCACCCGAAACATCACCTTTGGCTTGAACTGCCACAACACTCTTGTATGGCCAAGGCATATGAAGTCGAAAGACTTCCACTCAAGGTTTCTCCCATTATACCTGGATGAGGAAACCTTTAACAAAGAATTCATGTCATGGATTGGCGTTAAGCAAAATCCACGCAAGTTTGGCATGCACTACCTCTTTCCTGCAAATCTCCTAAAGAAAAAGGGGTAGGAAGAAGGATTAGGTCGGACTTCTGGCCCAACAAAGAAGAAACAAAAGGTCCAGATGGCGACAGACTCAGAAGAAGAAGAGGATGTAGAACCCCTGGAATGCAAGAAGAGGACATTTCCAATGTTTCCATAGATTCCTAACCAAGATGTGGTATCAAGTAAAGATGTCAATGACATCCTTGCCGCTTCTTTCATAGGAGAACCATTAGTCAAGAAACCCAAGACAGGGCTCTCCCCCATGAAAATTCTGAACCCCTAGTCGATATCCTTGAACATACCTCATACTCAAGCAATTGCTCACGATACTCAAACGGTGATCAACATCCTAGACAATCCTGAACCACATGCCACTACATCCACAACCATAATCATTGAGCAACCCCCATCTCTCCCACCACCCCCATCGCCACCGAATGACATGACCATTGAACCCCAAACCACTGGACCTGAGCCCATGCAGCTGGATCCCCTTGATCTACCCGATAATGTACCACAACTCCTTACTCTTACCCTTGAAATATCGAGTCAGTCATTCATTCCCTTTATCCCTATTCAAGACACTCTGCCTTCAAAGGAGAGTCAAATTATTCCACTACCGCAAGTCCTAAGAACTCAACGCCCTCTCTCAATATTCAATGTTGAGACTTTCATCCATAGAAGAGGAACCAAAGAAAATTTGTTATAGAAAGAGGGATAAACAGAGGAGGTTCAGAAGGAACCTGAAACTACATTGGGGTAGAGTGCAGCTTCTTTGCAAGAGAAACTAGAACCAATCTTCCAGAACCCATAGCTATGTACGAAACTGTTGAAGATCTTCTTGACCAAGACAAAATATTTTCCTCAATTCCCAGCAAAATTGAAGGCTCGACTTTCAAACCAACTGCAAAGTCCATCCCTAGGAGAAGAAGAGGTGGAGACATCGTCTCAACAATTGATGGTCAGTGTACTTCCACTACAAGTTTGAGTACTGATCAAGGCCTCTCCTTCATCGGGTGATCTTGCTCAATTTCCAACAGTGTAGCTGATAGGGATAATCAGAGCCTCAATTGAGCAATTGGAGCAGAGGATCTAGTAGACTAAATGAGATGCTGAATTCTAGAGACAAGAAGGACTCCTTGTGCAAGCACAACAAAAACAATAGGAACACTCTAATATCCAAGTAGAAATGAATATGGAGAAAGTCAAAGCAAAAATCTTAGAGACTTGGACGACGCTAAAGAAGATAGTACCTCAGCTTCCATAGTCTAACACAACAAGCGGGCATGTGGAGAAGATTGAGTTGATTCATGTTGCTTGTTCAGAATTAGTAGAAAGAACAGAAAGCCTCAAGGCACAACTACGAGACAACAAGAAAGAAGCTAAAATGCAACCCAAGA
Source organism: Picea mariana (assembly GCA_032191745.1). Taxonomy (NCBI): domain Eukaryota; kingdom Viridiplantae; phylum Streptophyta; class Pinopsida; order Pinales; family Pinaceae; genus Picea; species Picea mariana. The sequence goes on from JASDQU010713319.1 coordinate 11,534, forward strand.
ATCTTCAAGAGCAGATGGAGAAATTGTTTTTGGAAGGTAATAATGCAAGAGAAGGCTTACACAAATGGACTGTTGAATGCACCAAGATATTCAGAGAAGTAAGTGATTGGATGGGAATCATCTCAAGGCGCAACCACACATTGGAGGACTTGCGCACAAAGATCCAATCACTTAATGCATAAGCAACCAACACCCTGGATCCACTAGAACAACAAAAGAAGTTTGACAAAATCCAGCAAGCGGATAATGAGTTGAATTCATTATATGAAGCTCAAAAAGTTGCTAAGAAAGAGATACGAGAATTTTGAACTGTAGTTGAGACACCATACTTATAGATGCATCAAGTCGATGCCATTGCTTACTCAGAATAGAATTCCTTAGTTGCGTCAAAGACAAAGGAATGCATCAAAAACACCACTCAACAATTTGTTGTTGAAGCTTCAATTCTTGCTAGGAAGTGGAAGGATAGAGTGGATAACTTCCAAGAGGTTAGGAAGAGAGCCCTCGAACTTTTACCTGAGTTGGGCCCTTTGTTTGAAGAAGAGAAAGAAGAAACAACCAAAGTTGGAAGTGAAAGCAATTCAAAACCAGAGGGAAAGAAAGAAAAACAAGCCAACCCAGAGACCACAGAAGAGATGAAGACTTGACTCGGGGCGAGTCAAGGATTGTGGTCAGAGCCTGTTGGGCCCTTTGTTTTATTGAATAGAAGTTGTGCACAACACATTGCAGCTTCATTTTGGAGAATTGAAGTTTTGCAAGCTATTGAGGAGCTGGACAACACACAAAAGAAAGAAATAAGAAATGGTTAAAGGGACATCACAACATCAGCAGAAAGATCAAGAAAAGAAATAACTCTCGATTTCTTAACCAACAAGATTGGATTATATATAGGGGACCGATGTTATTTTAATAGAGTAATGGCTAATGACTTATGAATGAATGGAGGATGACAAGATAATAGCGAAGGGTTAATGAAAGGGTTGTAATCTCATTGTTTCCTAGTATGTTAGTCCTGAGATATCAATATTAATGTTATTACTACTAATGTTGTGAATAAATTTAGTAATGTAATGGGCCGATATTGTAGCATAGTTGAATATGGAGATCTGCGTGAGAACCAGACAGACAATGTATTAAATTTTGTTATTACCAATATAATCAGAGGCCTAAATTTTGAATCTACATCTTGTGTATTCAGTCTTAATGAATGAATGAATTGTTTTTATTTATTACCTTTATGTATGATATTCCTAAATGCTTCTTTTATGAATGGAAACACAACTCTGTTTATATATTTCCCAGTCAGGAATTACTCATAACTGTTACAGGTTTATCCTATCTTGTGCAAGACTACAATGAGTCTTAATCACTCAGATTTTTGTCTAAGTATTCTCCTTACCCTTCCCTCTCTTTCATGTCTCAGTTATGCTTCGGGTGAGACTTATTCCCTCCTAAGAAGATGAAAATGCCAGTGCTCTAGACTAATTCAGTACCTTTTTTTGGTAACCTAAGAAGGACCCTGGTCTGAACACTTTTGTGCCAACATGTCTCCAGTAGGTTGGTGCCTACATAATATATTTTTGATTTGGTTCTCCACTAAGGATATTTGTGTCTCTAGTAGGTTGGTTCCTATAAGCTTTGTAATAGTAGGTTGGTTCCTACAAACATTTATAAAGATAAGTTTTTTGGTTTTCTCCCGCAAGGGTTTCCAAGTTAAACTATGTGTAGTATGATTTGAGTTTACATACATTTATCATTTTAAAGTTAATGAATGATTCACCCCCCCTCTCAGTATCAACATAAGTTCAACAATTGGTATCAAAGCCAGTTCCTTTGGCAACAATATAACTACTGGAAGGTATATCTTGGTAGCACACATGGCCAATCAAGAAGGATTCCCCACAAATAGGGATCCATTGTTTAATGGAACAAACTATGCATTTTGAAGCATAAGGATGCTAACTTATATAATGTCCCTTGGGTTTGATATTTGGAAATCAATCATCACTATTTATACAGCCCCAACAACTCCACCAAGAGATGCGGTCGGGAAGAAGCCTAGTGAAAATAATGAAAAATCCATGAATGTTATCTTGTGTGGGATATAAGAATAAGAATTTATCAAGGTGATGCATTGTGAATCAGCAAAATATATTTGGTAAAAACTTCAAAAAATCTATTAAGGCGATGATAAGATGAAGAAGGAAGAGCTCCAAACTCATAGAAGATAGTTCGAGAGTTTGAAAATGAAAGACAAAGAAAATGTTGTAGGCTATTTCCTTCGAGTGGATGAAATTGTCAACACAATTAAAGGAATTGGTGATAAGGCTTAAGAACCAATGATTGTTCCAAAGGTGATAAGATCTCTCCCCTTAATATTTGATGCCAAAGTCTCTGCCATTGAAGAAATGAAGGATTTGGAGAGAATGGCGATGGATGAGAAGCATGAGGTTCTCATTGCATATGAGATGAGGACCAAAAATAAAATCCAACATAGAAGGAATTAGATTTCAAAACATCAAAGAAGACCAAAGGACACAAATTTTGTTATTGTTCCAACCATGAATCAGATACAAAAGAAGAACAATTTGTGAGAAAGCTAAAAAGAGGATTTGGAAAATATAAAGGTAAGCTACCCTTCAAATGTTTTAATTGGGGTAGAGTGGGAAATTTTGTTGCTAAATGTATATATGAAAAAATGGAAGACAACGATGATGAGGATATTAATAATAAAGAATAACATAACAAAAAAAATAAAACCTTATAGACACAAAAGAGGAAAACATACTAAGAAGAAAAGTTTCTACTCTAGAGAGGACAATAGCTAGTGTGAAGAAAGTGATGGATATGTTTCTGATATTGACAAAGAAGAATTCCTATTCATATCCATGGATACAAAGTATACTGACAAAGAAAATGAAGAGAATCATAAATAAAAATCAGATTAAGAAGAAGACATTGATGGGGAAGTGAATATTGAAGAAGAACTTGTTAGTACCTCAGAAAAAATAGACAGACTCGGGGGAAAGAATAAAAAGCAGAAAGGGAAACTAAAAAAAACATGAAAAGAAGGATCATGATCTTGATGGAAAAAAAAAAATAGTTATAATATTGAAGAGTCAACTAGAAGAGGAAAAAATAATAGAATAAGTGGTGAGAAGCCAACCGAAAGAAAATGAAGAAAATTGCAAGAAGATAGAAGCTGAAATAGTTTCCTTAAGAAAGGAAATAGATAAAACAATTGATCATTTGAATAGAAGCGTGAAGTTTGGAAAGAGTACTGAAATATTAGATAATATTCTCAGTTTCTAAAGTTCACCATTCATCAAGAAAGGTCTTGGCTACGATGAAAAAAAAAGACCCCCCAGGGAGATACAAGCACTAGGCCGTCACAAAGCCATTAGAAAAGTAAAATGGAGAAAAGACTAAAATATATGCCAATATTCTCAAAGGATCCATTAACAATGAAAGAAACAACAAGAAAGGAAATGTTAACCAACAAAAATATGATTCTTCTCACAAGAATGAGTTCAAAAGAGTCATTGCACCAAGAAGACCTTTCAAAACCTGGTACCAAAATATCTTTCTTGGATATTGTTTTTCTTGTAATAATTTTCTTCATAAAGAAATAGATTGTAGAGTTTATGCAATAAGAGACCATGTGATAAAAAAAAATAGAGGTCCTTACAAGACCTCATAGGATGATTATGTGAGAAACAAAACCATAAGTTCTCATGGGTTTGCTAACATAAACTATAATTAATTTGCTCCCCTACTTGATTACAATATTGAACGTTATAAGTGCAATAAATATGGGCACATAGCATGTGACTGTAGAAGCAACATAATAAAGTCTCTTAAAAAAAATAAGGAAGAATATGCATTTACCAAGCATAGAGAAGAATACTCAAAGGTGTGGAAAAGGAAGCAAGAAAAAATGAAGAAGGAAGAATGTGGACTTGCAATGTATGATAAAGACAAAGGAAGCCAATGGTACATTGATATAGGATGTTCAAAACACATGACATGAGATCATAACAAATTTCTCATCCCAAAGGAAGAAAAAGGAGGCAATGCTACCTTTGGGGATAATGCCTCTACAAGGATAGTTGGAAAAGGTACCATTAGTCTTGGTAATGGAAGACTAAAACACAAAATGTCTTGTATGTTTAAAAGAAAAATCTTCTAAGTGTTATTCAAATGTGTTATCAAGGTTACAACCTCACATTTCATTCAAAAGGATGTGAGATAAGGAAAGTAGGTTCAGGAATATTAGTGGCAAATGCAAACAAAACCCCGAGCAATATATATGTTCTTGATGAAGTAAAAGGAGAATTTTTTTGTATGGGAATGATATATCTCTCATCTCATCAATAAATGGAAGCATAAGTTTAGGAGGAGCATGCCTTTACCATTGATTTCAAAGGGGTAGTAGTTGTATACAAAGAAATAATTGTAGACATAAGAAAATTTGCAGACAGGGGGAATGTCATAATTGACTAAGGGTTTCCATCAATGAAAGGGGAGAGATTGTTGAAATTATTTTTCTCATTGATGTCAAAGATAGGGGGAGACTATTGATGTCTAAGATAAATATTGCAAGATTAATATTGTTGGAAATTGTTGGTGCAAAATTGGAGAGCGAGGTTCTCAGAGGTTGCCAACAAAGATACCGTTGTAGTCTAGCAGTGATGGCATATTCAAACTTCTGCAAGGGAAGGAGGTCTCACCTGAAGCACAACCAATAATTGTGAGGAATAAAGTGAGTCAGTGAGGACACAACACCAGATCTAATGCAATACAATATATATTCATACTTGAATGTGAAAAGATTATATCACTAGAAGTCTAACCGTGTATGTGCATTCAATAGTCCATGTTGTGCAACATAAAGATAAGTACATACATAACATAAGCTTGTAGACAATATCACAACTACCAATTACATAGAGCAGGAAATCTTGTGCATCACAAAGATCAAATATTCATACACATAATGACTAATTTTGGTGCTCGAATAATCCATCATGTTATTATCATATCGCTACTTGGCATATAGAGAGTCTCTTACATATTATGACTTATACAAAATCATAAAAAATATGATATCTACTATGGAATCTTAGACTTATGCACGATCACAATTAATTCCCCATAAGAAGGATGACAAGGAAACTATTGAAAATAGGTACAACTCTCGTTAATAGCACAATATATCATAATTAACTCATTGACCCAACTACTAGGAAACCCATCAATTCGACAATTAGGTAATAACACCAACCCTTTCCCATTACATATTCCCATAGTTATGGATTTTCCTCAAGTGCTTCTTGATTTATTAATTCCTCTATTATCTTTTCTTGATTCCACTTTTTCTCTGCATGCACTCGAGGCTTCTAGATCTTTCCACTTGTTGATCTAGCTAGTGCATGAACTGTTTCTACCGTTGGAGCACTTATAGTTAGATTTTCACTCATCGTAGCTACTTTCTTCCGCTTCAAGTCTTATGTTGACCTGCTACGCTTTTCCACAAAAATGTGATACCTTTTTGAAACTTAATTTCCTCCAAAAATGAAGGGCTCAATAGGGCTTCACCACAATATTTGACCTGTCTTGATTCAACCTTCCTCTCTTTCACTGTGGTCTCCTTCAAATGATGGGCCCAACTCTGGGAGAATGGAAAGGGTCTGCTTGAAGAAACTTTCATAGTGGTCCACATGATCCTGCCATTTCCTTTCTAATATTGTGACTCCCACAAAATCTTGAGCAATGGTCACATTGGGTTCCTCAGGATTAGTAGCCAACAGATTCGTCCATTCGGTGTTGGAAATGTTATCAATATGTTGTAGATGGATGTACTCGACCTACATGGTAGGTCAAAAACTACATATTTATTTCTTGGTGGTGCAAGTAGATTCATCTGGGGCATTGAGTCATTCGTCCTCAATCTATATTTTGTAAACTTGGTCACCTACTCGACTAGATTGGTGATTTCTTTGGATTCTACATTCATTTTTTTCAATTGAGTGTGCAATTCCTCAATAGTTTTTTTGCGATGTTCTATCAATCCAACCCAATCATTGACCATGTCAAAGAGACAGTGACATTCCTTGGCCTGGGCATGAAGAGAGGACTTGACAATGTTTCCCTCCTCGACTGCATGTTTAATCCTCTAGAGAAGCTCTTCGGGTTGTTCCTTTTCCTTCAATTTGAACAAAACTAACTCATGTTGCAGGGTATATGCTTTTGTAGCCAATTGTAACCATGCTCTAGGAAGGATCTCAACTCTCTGTGGTGGCGCAACTGACATGATATCTTCGGGAAGCTTAGGAATGATCTATCAGAAAGAAGGCCAAACTTTCTCAAACTTGTTTGCTACAACTACAACTGTGGATTCGACCTACACACACAATCCATGCTCTAATTCTGTGACAAAGGAAGCTATAGTGATGATCTCTATCAACTGTTGTTCTTGTTATTGGATATCATCATTGGATTGCTCCACTATAGTAATCCGTTTTTTCAATTGGTTAACATAAGTGTGTACTAGGTGTAAGATCTGAGGTGTAGCCCATGAGGAAAGATCCCCAGAGAGAATAGAGGCATCCAAGGGCACTCTTGAAGTAAGTCGTTGGTTTCTTGCAAGTGAATGTTTTGAGAAGTTGGGGGTACTAGAACTGTCAAGACTAGAGGAAATAGTGAAAAGGTTGCACATGATCTGATCTTGAATCTGCAAAGGAAGTTTTTTCACCATATTAGTGCACTCTAGGAACATTTCTAAAATTTCACGACACTTTTGCGAGTTCTACAACATGGGTGCAATTTTTTCCTTGATCGAATTTGTGCTATGAGTCGATTGAGCATCATCTTGGTCATCCATGGGATCTTATGGATATATATATATTGGTCCATTGGAACATGTGTCTTTGGCCTAGTATGGATGAATATTTGGGGTCGTATGTCGAGGGGGATTTGAACCTACTGGTCCTAGGGAGAAGTGAAGGGTAATGGAACATTAAGACCAATAGTGAAAACAATAGGGTTGGTAGTATGTGGCGAAACCATGTCGAGATCGATAAGGTTAGGGGGAATTCAAACTTGTGACACTTGCAAAAAATGGGAAACTGGAGCTTGAAACTTCCTGTTGCAGCAATGAAGGGGTCACTAGTTTCAATACATATAGCATCAAGGTTGGTTTGGCTAGGGGATGGTGGAGTGATGACTGGGGTATTGGTGGAGATACTAGGATGTGGAGTGGTGATTTCTTCAATGATAGACATAGATTTTGGTAGATTTGGGGGGTCATCACTGATGTGTATAATTGGGACATTAGCAGGAATGATGGTAGTAGAATGAGGTGGGGTGGAAATGGTACAGGTCGAGGGTGGAAGGGGTGATAGAGAAGTGGCTTCGGTGATGATGGGGTTGGCCACATGATTAGAGGGAGAACCAATTAACTACTTCTTTAAGGGAAATACTGAAGTCACAAACTCACGAAATTTCTTACCCAAGATCGTTGCATCATCTGGAATGGAAGAAAAAGAGATTGGGATAGCTTGACCTGGTAGCACGTCTTCTTATCCTTCATATTCCCCTTCTTTTGAGATGGAAGGTGACCGGTTCCTTTTCACTGAAATGGTCTCTACTGACCTATTTCATTTGACAATAACACTTGTCCATGAAATGAATTCTTTGTTGAACAGAGGCTCATCTAGGTAAAAGGGGAGATATTTCACATGGAAGAGAATTGGATAGAATTTAAGAGGTCGAATAAAAGCATAGTCATGGTTCATGTCAAACCATATTTTGTGTGTAATATGTCGATTGAGTAATGAGTGTGGAATCTGCGACCACCGTGTCATGAAGATGAGTTCATTGTACCATTGTAGGAAGGCTGCAATGTGAGAAGTTGAGTCGATACTAGTAGTGCAACTACTCCAAGGGTCGAAAATTTTGGTGAAACGATCATCTGCAGAATGGGAGATGATGCAACCTTCTAGAGGCTTCCATTTCCATGAAGCAAATGCTACCAACAAATAGCCATAGATAAAGTACATCGCTTGATTGTGTGCATCGATGCAATCATGCAACATTTATGTGAGTAGATATTTACACCAGTTTCATGGTGCACCATTCTTGTTGAACTTTGGTACAACATTGACATCAAGGTTACACTTGTTTTGAGTGTAATTCTGCATTAATTTCCCTGCAATAAGGTAGCATGCCATGTAGACTTATTCATCCTTTATCGATGCAATCTATGCTCTGTGACCCCCCCCCCATTTGGTTCCATATCTCTCATAGATACTAATCTCCCCCTTCTTCCGACCATGTTTCCCCGAGCCTTGAAATCCTTATGTAGCACACTTTCCTTACATAGACATTCCTATGAGCTTATGTATATCGTCCAAATGGATTCGGTAAAAATTATCTAACAATAAGATGTTGATGTGCACTTTGTTGATCATGAACTTTATGCATTGGGAAACTTCACTATCAATATCAAAGACTGGTAGGTCGCAAAGACACATCAGCATGGAATCTTCAAACGGTATGAAATCAAATTTCCACTACCATTGAAATTCTCCATCCAACAATGTGACACAATCCATACGACTGGATGGCCATGTGTTGACATTATACAACGTTAGTAAAATCAAGGTCGACCAACCTGGTTTGTTTGACCTTCCTGATGGCCCTAGGAATAACAAAAATACTTTACTGTACCCTTGGCTTCCTACCTTACTTTTTCAATCCGGGGTTCGTACTAAAGAGGTTTTGTGCACTGTATGTGCAGTATGCATTTTTCAGTAGAAAAGGTCTGAAACTGATCAAAGGATGAAAATGTGTAGGCAGATAAAATGATAGAAAACAACTCTGAACTAATTACTTGAAGGAAACAAACCAATCTGAGAGTACAATTAATCTAGATTGCATGAACATAATTTATTCTAACTGCATGAAAGAATATTGAATCAAGAATATGGATCTGAAAGCAAGAAGATGGATTTCAATCTAAGCTATGATAGAAAACTGTAATAGAAGTAAAGATATGCTAATGCATGAACAAAACAAGTTAATTATCTAACCCTTTGATCAATTTCATCCAAATGTATTTTTATTGTTTATTTATGCCTTCATGAAAAGGAGTTTAAGCTAATTCAAAATATGAAGCTGAAAAAAACCTACAAGATATTTCTACGGGAACTGTGTAGTTCTACAAGAGCTGTACAGTTCTACAGGAAGTGTACAGTTTCTACATGAAACTCCTACATGAAGAAAAATGAGGTTAAAAAGGTAGAGTAAGTCTTTTAAAAGAATGAACAAAGCTAGAATATAAATAAATGGAATGAATATGAGGTTATTTACATTGGGAGGCACCTCGGAGTGCCCCAAAAGTCCATTGAACGTTTCTATAGGATGTCTTTATGACTATATAGTTAGTGATAATCTTAACAAAAACTGGGATTAATCATGCAAATATATATTAAACTTCAAGAGATAATAAAATATTATCTAACATGCATGGAAACTATAGAAATTGTAATAGGGTCCTTGAGCCCTCTTGGATGGGCCCTACATAAGAAGCATAATGAGATTAAAGGAAACTTCAATGGACTAAAATAAAAACCATATTTATTTCTTAAATATCAATAATACATCAAGAGTAGGAATTCTCTTAATTCTCAAAAAACGTCTTCACAAAGTCTCCATACAATTCTTCTCCAAAAATTCTCTATATCGCCCCTCTTAGACTAGAGGTCTGTATATATAGACAGAGAGTTTGATCTCCCTTCATTAAATAAAGGAGAGGAATGAGTAAGTGAGGTATATCATCCCTTTACACCAATAAATTTGACTGTTGCTGATAAAAAGTGGTCATTAATGCACAAAGAGTTCTCTTGGAAGTAGGTAGGGACAATTTCCCTTGATCTTTGGCTGGCAACTCCTTGAGGGAGACAAAATACCTTGTTTCTAGGATGTTGGTTCCCTTGACTCCTACATTTCATTTTGGTTGGTGGAATGCACATATTTGGACAAAAACATTAGAGAAAAAAGGTATATTACACACAAAAATCCACCTCAACATGCATTCATTAAGCAACATGAAAAAAACCTATGACTTACTATTAAATATGGTCAATAAGAAAATATTAAGTCATTTGATACTATAAAAATGTGCCAAATATGAGCCTTTGGAATGGAAAATAATGGGGATCATCATCACCCCCCAATTGAACTTTTTCACACCCTTTGTGCATCAATTTTTTTATTTCTATCCTTACTACTATTGTTGTTGTTGTCTACCCTGTTGTTGCTCAATGCCTTGTTGCTTCTCAATAAAATGTCATTGTTCATCACCCTGATACTGCTTATTGAATTCTTACCTCATATCCCATGCCATATATCTGGTGATAGCTTGTTGATCATGGTATCGTTTATCCTTCAAAATGATGGCCCATTATTCTTCTTCCTTTCCTGAATTGAGATTATCCATAGGTGTTACAGAGAGAAGTGGAGGGCTCATCCTTAACCCAATCCATTTAGTCTTCATTTTCCTTAAAGTTTCTTTGTACCAGGGTGTCCTTAGGAGGAAAAGTTTCAAGGTATTGGGGGAGTGAGTTTCTCTGATATGTAAATCATGAGTCAAGGAGTGCCACCTCCTGTGGTAGGCCTCTATTTCTTCCTCTCCCAATAATATGAGTGAGTCATCAAGATGGGATATTGATTCCCTTTGTTTGGTTGTCCATACTGGAGCTACATCCTTATCCAAAGACAGGCTATGATGATTGTTTATGACATGTTTAAGCATGAAAACCTCAACTCTAATACATAAGGGTGCTTGTTTTTCTTCTTCCGTATACTTCTTGAATTCCTCTACCCTCATTTCCTCATGACTTATCCATGATGTAAATGCCATCAATTGGAAATCCCCCTCATATGGATTGGGATTCCAGTTGTAGGGTTGTGGAAAGATGAGGTTATGAATGTATCATTCACATAGTTTATCTCTTTCTTCCATATTACAACCCTAATATGCATCTAGGAAATATTTGGGGGTATCAAGGTTGAATATCACAAATTTAACCAGGTGTAAAATATTATTCTTATGCCACTTCTCTTTTAAGAACAATGTATATGTTCTAGTTGGTGGTCTTCCAACATCTCTATAGAAACTTTAGCTATTTTTTTTACTATTTCTTTCATAATTTCCACCTATTCACTCTTGTCATGTTGATCTCTTCTTGCCTTGTTCAATTGTTGTTGTAGATTATGGTTCTCCACTCTCAAATTCAGGTTGTATTCCACTTTATTCATAGTCATAATTTGTAATTTCTCTACATACATTGGATTTGTTGTTCCAATTATTGAGAATCCTCCTCTTTATGTTTCATTTATTATCTTCTTCCACCTTTTTCCCCTTGATGGCATTAACCTTGGTTTTCTCCAATTCTAACAAGGTTGCATAAAGAATTTTTTCCACAGGGGTTTTTGTTTTAAAGGTTCCTTACATTTGTATTTCCTCTTTCACCACTATCTCCTCTTGAGGCTCCTTCCCCTTTGTTTCCTTTTTATGTTCTGCACTTTGAGATTCCTTGACCTCTTCCACTTGGGATGTGATGGCGAGTGGAGTGGTTGACACTGGGATTTCCTTCTTTTGACTCCTGATTTTATTGGACCTCCTTCTTCTGGGTTGTACCCATTCTACGTTGGTGATTTTCAAGCGGATGACAGTGTGGGTTACTAAAGCAGTTAAGGCATCAACCACTTCTTTTGTCTTTTTCATCTAACTTCTACTCTTTATTTTTCTTTTATTGTTTTGACTTTTTGGGCCTAGTGATTCTCTTAGGTTATTACCCCTTTTTCTTTTCCTCTTCATTCATAGCTACATAAACCTCTTCAAATGTCTGCTGATCCATGTTTATGAAATCTACCCATAAAATTATGTTCCTAAAACTCCTAAGGGCATCTGAGACTATCATCTTGATGAGTCCACGATGTGATAAGAATTATTTTTTTCCTCACTGTAGTCTTAGGATCATCTCTTTTAATGATTGAAGGAGGAAGTAAGGGATTATTAGGTTTTGGTGGGGTTCCTGATTTGGAAGGTGCCTTAGCTGGTGAAATAGTTTGAAGTGGTAAGTATACACCACACTCATCCTTCCCTCACATGTAATGTATTTTATGATATGTGTTAGCACAGGGGAAGACCCATGGTTCAATGCTTCAACAACGCACCAACAAAACCCTAACTACCGACCCTTTCGGCAACACCTGCGAAGCAGATACAGTGTCACCCGAGGTAGAGGCAGGGGTGGCTGCATGACTCCAATGTCTGCAACCTTAGCTGGGACACAGATTTGTGATTACAATACTCTATAAAAGCACTTAGTAGTTATAGTTCATCAATATTTAACTAGTATCTACTTCATAGATAAAACCCTAATCACAGAGCATCACATTATTCACCCAGATATAGTATATTTGAGCACTAAGCACATTCACATAGGTTATATCTAGCACTCATTCATATTATTCAACACTAATATATCATATTAGATTCATCTAAGAATACATTAGTGTACTAAGCATTAATCATATGAACAATGAAACAACCATACTGCACAAAGCAACCATAACATAAGATATACGTTGTTCACCCCCAGCCTAGGGCTACGTCCACCAACTCTTTGTCTTCTTTATTATCTTCTATCAATATTATTACATGCATGGAGCCACAAAATCCTACCTCGCATAGACAAGAGATCTGCGCACACCTCGCCAGATCCTACTTCCCCGAGCTAGGTTACAGCACAAAGCCTCTACTCAATCTCTTATAGTCACTTTCACTTAGCCTTGCAAGTCTCACACAACATGCACAAAGAAGGTACAACTATCACTTGCACTTAGCACTTAGCATCACACACTTGAGTGCTTTTACTTACATCACCTAGATTTCTATTTATACATTACAAAATGGGCCTAAACATGGGTAAACCCATGGGCTGACATCCTCATACCCATTACATAAGCCCAAAACCCCAAAATCCCTAAACAAGGGGCCGAGATCTCACGATCTTTGCTTCGAATTGCACTCTGTGTTTAACAGCCTGTCAAAGTCCCAAAATAAATAAAACATGACCAAGGATCCTCAAAACTTGGCCAAGGGCCAACAGGCCCCCAACACTCACCTGTGACTCATCCCAAGTCACTCTGTTCTGGGTGAGTTGGATTCAAAAGCCTCGAGCTGCTTTGAACTTTTGTTGCACCAAGGCCTCCTTCTCGACGAAATCTTGGATAACTACTTCGTTGACAGGTCCCTCTAAGCGATGTTTGAATGCAATGACTACTTTTTCCAGCTCTGTTCCTCAGCCTTCAATATCCTCAAACGGTTAGCACACTTCATCCTGGAATGGTTGGAGTTTCTGAGTCACTTCCATGACTTTTCTATGTATGGTGTGGACCTATTTTTGAAAAGTGTGTTGTTCTTGGGATCACTTCATCTTTTCAACTACTGACAGGAGATTCAACTATGCCTGTACTGTCGCTGCTTGCTACTTTTCCTCCTGGAGCTATGAATCTAGTGCCTTTAGTTTAGGGTCTTCAGTAAGTCGCTCATAGGTTTGTGAACTTCTACTGCTAAGCTATTTACATTCTAGGATGAATGCTCTAATCCTCTCAACTGCACTCTAGGCAGTGGTTTCTCTTTGATCTTGCTCATTTTACAGGGTACTTGGCACTGTTCATAGCTCTAGGTTTACAATTCTCTATTGAAGCTACTGGATATCTTCTGCAAGATACACTACTTGATGATCCACTAGTTCTTCTGCCTTTCTATCTAAGCCTTTCACAGATCAAAGTGCTTTGCTGAGTGCTTCTTTGAATATGAGCTTCCTTGCGAGCAACTGCTCTCTCTCTTACTTGACCTGTGCTCTCTCCTCTTGGAAATTGATGTGGACGTCATCCTTCTCCTGTTGCGCAACTCGACATTGGTCTACCACTTCTTGTTGTGCTTACCTCAGAGCCATCGTGGCCTGTTCTTTCTCTTCTTGCACTCGACGAAGGCGAGCTTCGGTCGCATAAACTATTCTGTGGAGTTGGGTGGGTTCATCTCCCAACTCCGGTTCTTCTGATGGTGGGGGTGTAGTGGATACTGCGCTACTGGATTGAAGGGCCTATTGTACCCCTCTTAGTTATGTCTCAATTTTTTCATACATGGCTACTTGATTGGCTTCAGTGTTCTACATAATATCTTGCAAGGCATTTGATACAGCTGTGATGATGAAGTCGAAGTCATCGTGTGTGAGCACAGTCTATAGCTTAGTCTTGGTGGCTTTTGATTTCTTCCATGAGGTAGGTTTCATGGGGGAAACCTTTCTTTTCTTAGAGGGATCAACCTCATCCACGGGATCCCTAGGCAGTGTTACTTCACCTTGCTTCTGTTGATATTCTTTGCCATTGGTCTCTTATTTATTTACTTCATCATTATCTCCTTGTCCAGGTAGTTTTGAAGCATTTTCATTTGATTCACAGCTCAATTTTTGTACCTCTTCAGTCTTCTTTATTCTGCTAGGTCTAGGTGTATCACGCTCTTCGTGAGTGAACTCTTAGCTGACAATTAGTTCAGGATCATACATTTCTGTGGGGTCAGTGGGGATAAGGAGCTATGCAAACCAATCCTTAGTTATCTCCTCAAGGTCCTCCTCTGTGAGCTTATAGTATAAATGAAGCTCTTCTTTATGCTCGTCTGCACGCGCAATGATATAAATAAAGTGTCGATCTGCAAAAAACTTCATCAGGGGTTTGAACTGGTGCAGGGTGTTCTACGTCATATGAGGGAAAACCCCAATATCCCTATTCAATTGGAGATAGTATGTGTGGAATACTGTGTTCGACTGCCAATGTTTTCCCATATTGCTCGAGTACCAGAGCGTGGTGAAATTCGCAGTGAGTGGTTCGAATGGTTCGATGTCCGAGAAGGTCGCACCTTCTGGCATCTCCCAAGAAGTAAACGCTATGATGATCAACAACCAGCTAAAATGGAACTCATATCCCTGATCTTGAGCTTCGTGGAAATCAAATTTGAGCTGGTTGGCTAAGTACTTCACCCAGTTCATTTGGAGTCCTTCTACACATTTTCCGATGAGGCCAACAACAAACCCTATAACTTGCGTAGGTTTGTTCTTTCTCACTAGCTTTCTTATGATCAGCTGGCAAGCCATTCTCGATCAAAGTTATCTTGTAGCCTCGCATCCCATTTTCTACATTTCCATAGGTATCCTTAATTCTCTGATCCATGGCGCGGTCTACAACCTTCCCTGGGTAGAAGTCTTGTGGGTATGGTCCCTACATGCTCAATCTGGTGATCCTATGGATCAACGTCGAATCAACTATGATGCGTCTGTCTAGCCATATATAGCCTCCATGGTATCATGATAGTAGGAGATTAACACATGCATTAACCTCCTAGTGCCTTTCAAAATGTGGAATCTTCATCACATTCAAGATGGTGGATTGCATGAGGTTCATATTCCATGGTTGGGGGATTATTTTCGAGTTCTTCCCCTTCGTCCTAGTCAAGTATCTGTGAGGGGTGAGCATATTGTGGTTCTTTCGGTCCCCTAGGATGAAGTCGTTGAATTTTAATGTCACGATCTTATCCTACTATGTTCTAATTGCACGTATCCCCTTCAGGAGGTACACAATAACCAAGGTATAATTGAAATCCCTTGGGACACTATCACGACTCACTGCACCAGCCAAAGGTGGGATGTATTCAGGTAGGATAGTTGGGATTAACTTTGCATTCGTCAAGTCACTTTGATGCTTGGTTCGCTTCTCTGCTGCAGCTCAGGATGGCCTAGATCCATGAGCAGTTGATGTAGAGGCTTGCACTCCTCTCGTTAATGCGGCTTGAACCCCAACGGACATTACTTTCTTGTCCATTAAATCGATTAGAACTTTTTCTACACACTTTTCAGTTGTACTGAGTTCGTCCGACATACACACTCAAGATCGGATAACTCAGATTGATGAATGAATGCTTCAATGCAATAGAACAGGTGTCGATCTCAATAAACACAATGCGGTAGCAATGAGTTGGCTTGGATACAATTCCAAAAGTCTTCTTGGTGCAACAGTCGACGGAATAAGTAGACAACGATGTAATAGGTTTTCTCCAATGGACAAGATGCCTTCATCAATGCGGTTATGTCCGTTGCGGCATGGTCCCAATGGTCTGAAGATGAGCTTTCCGGTCATAACTGTTGTTCTAACCATTTGGGGGCATCGGTCTAACGGTCATAATGCCTCCAACGGTTATATTGCTTCGCCATGGTGAAGTGCCATGTTTTGTTGTTCTGATATCTCAACAAAGTTCCAGTTTTACAAACCTTCCTTCTACGAAGTCCCCTTTGGAACATTTTGCAACTTTTCTCTCTTCTTACTGAGCTTTATAGCCTTCTTCGTTGTGATCTTCGTCTCGGTATTCCTTTTTCCATTCTGATTCTTATCTTCTTTTAGCATAGTAACTTCGCGTTGTTGAGATTATTTCATAGGGTTCAAGGGAAATACTTCTTCTCTATCTGGGGTAGGTGCTCCACTCTTGTGTGAGTCTTCTTGTGTTCTTTCAACTTTGACATCCAAGTTTCTGGTTCTAAATAGCTTTGATTTGTTCTCATGTTCTTCAATCAAGTGAGCTATCCTCCTAGTCATGAAATCTTTTAGTTCTTTCTTCTTCTGTTCTAGGGCTTCCTCTTCTTTTCTTCTGGTCTGATCCTTCTCAATCCAGGTTTTTCCCAGTAACATAGAAAATGGGTTGTCTCTCTCAATAAATTTAACAACCTCAAAATCTTCTTCTGTCGAAGTTCCATGAGCATTCATAGATATCTTGTTGAGTCTTTCACATAGGGTTATCAAATTTCCTCTAAATAATCCTATTCCTCCTAATGAAGGAATCATAACAGGATTTCCTAAAATTTCCCAAGTTCTTTCTGTGATGATATTCACTTGTGTTTCCTCATCCAGAACACATTCAATGTCTAAGTCTCCTATTCTTGTTTCTATGCACTCTTTTTCTTTGAAGATCTTTGATAAGTTGACATTTATGTGATCATTCAGGGTTTCTTTCATTTGTAGTAATACATTCTCTGATTCTTTCTGGGGTTCCTCCATGGTCTTAGTTGCTTGATCTTCCTCAGATTTTCCTTGTCTCATATTCATTCTTTCAACCTTAGCAATCATTCTAGGGCAGTCCAAAACTTCATGGTCCATAGCTTTACAACAAAGAAAACCAGATCTTTTATCAGGACAAAAAAGGGGCCTAGATCTCTCGATCTCCACTTCGACTTGCGCTCTGCCTTCGACAGTCTGTCAAAGTCCCAAAACAGGTCAAACATGACCAAGGATCCTCAAAACTTGGTCAAGGGCCAAAAGGGCCCCAACACTCACCTATGACTTGTCCCAAGTCACTCTGGTCTGTGTAGGTTGGATTCAAAAGCCTCGAGCTTGGCTTGAGTTGCTTCAAATTGTTGTTGCACCAAGGCCTCCTTCTCAATGAACTCTTGGATAACTGCTTCGTTGACAGGTCCCTCTAAGCGATGTTCAACTGCAATTAATACTTGTTCCAGCTCTACTCCTCGGCCTTCAATATCCGCAAACAATTAGCACGCTTCATCCTAGAATGGTTGAAGTCTCTGAGTCACTTCCATGACTTTTCTTTGTACGGTGTGGACCTGTTTTTGAGCAGTGCGTTGTTCCTGGCATCGCTTCATCCTTTCAACTATTGACAGGAGATTCAACTATGCCTATACTATCGTTGCTTGCTTCTTTGCCTCCTGGAGCTGTGAATCCAGTGCCTTTAGTTTAGGGTCTTTAGTAAGTCACTCGTAGGTTTGTGATATTCTACTACTAAGTTGTTTACATTCCAGAGTGAATGCTCTAATCCTCTCAACTGCGCTCTGGGCAGTGGTTTCCCTTTGATCTCACACGTCCTGCGGGGTACTTGGCACTGTTCGTAGCTCTAGGTCTGCGATTCTCTGTTGAAATTGTTGGATATCTTCCGCAAGATGTGCTACTTGATTCTCCACTGCTTCTTCCACCTTTTTCTCTAAGCCTGTCATAGAGTGAAGTGCTCTGCTAACTGCTTCTTTGAATCTAAGCTTCCCTGCGAGCAACTGCTCTCTCTCTTTCTTGACCTGTGCTCTCTCCTCTTGGAAATTGGTGTGGAGGTCATCCTTCTCCTGTTGTGCAACTTGACGTTGGTCTACCACTTCTTGTTGTGCTTGCTTCAGGGCCACTGTGGCCTGTTCTTTTTCTTCTTGTGCTCGACGAAGGCGAGCTTCGGTCGCATCATCTATTCTATGGATTTGGGCAGGTTCATCTCCCAACTTCGGTTCTTCTGATGGCGGGGATGCAATGGATACTGCGCTGCTGGATTGAAGGGCCTATTGTACCCCTCTTAGTTATGTCTCAATTTTTTCATACATGGCTACTTGATTGGCTTCAATGTTCTACATAATATCCTGCAAGGCATCAAATACAACTATGATGATGAAGTCAAAGTCGTTGAGTGTGAGCACAGTCTGCAGCTTAGTCTTGGTGGCTTTGGATTTCTTCCATGAGGTAGGTTTCGTGGGGGAAACCTTTCTTTTCTTAGAGGGATCAACCTCATTTACAGGATCCCTAGGTGGTGTTACTTCACCTTGCTTCTGTTGATATTATTTTCCATTGGTCTCTTCTTTATTTACTTCATCATTATCTCCTCGTCTAGGTGATTCTAAAGCATTTTCATTTGATTCACTGCTCAAGTTTTGTACCTCTTCGGTCTTCTTTATTCTGCTAGGTCTAGGTGTATCATGCTCTTCGTGAGTGGCCTCTGAGCTACCAATTAGTTCGAGATCATACATTTCTATGGGGTCAGTAGGGATAAGGAGCTCTGCAGAGCAATCCTTATTTATCTCCTAGAGGTCCTCCTCTGTGAGCTTATAGTATAAATGAAGCTCTTCTTTATGCTCGTCTGCATGCAGTGATATAAATAAAGTGTCGATCTGCGTGAAACTTCATTAGGGGTTTGAACCGGTGTAGGGTGTTCTGCATCATATGAGGGACAACCCCAATATCCCTCTTCAATTGGAGATAGTATGCATGGAATACTGCGTTCGACTACCAATGTTTTCCCATATCGCTCGAGTACCAGAGCGTGGTGAAATTCGCAGTGAGTGGTTCGAATGGTTCAATGTCCGAGAAGGTCGCACCTTCCGGCATCTCCCAAGAAGTAAACGCTATGAGGATCAACAACCAGCTAAAATATAACTCATATCCCTAATCCCGAGCTTCGTGGCAATCAAATTTGAGCTGGTTGGCTAAGAACTTCACCTAGTTCATTTGGAGTCCTTCTACACATTTTCCGACGAGGTCAATAACAAACCTTGTGACTTGCGTAGGTCTGTTCTTTCTCACTAGCTTTCTTACAATCAACTGGCAAGCCATTTTGGATGGAATCTACTTTATAGCCTCGCGTCCCATTTTATACATCGCCATAGGTATCCTTAATTCCCTGAGCTAGGGTGCGGTCTACAACCTTCCCTGGGTAGAAGTCTTGTGTGTCTGGTCCCTGCATGCTCAATCTGGTGATCCTATGGATCAACGTCGAATCAACTATGTTGTGTCTGTCTAGCCATAGATAGCCGCCATGGTAACACGATAGTAGGAGATTAAAAAATGCATTAACCTCCTGGTGCCTTTCGAAATGTGGAATCTTCATCACATTCAAGATGGTGGATTGCGCGAGGTTCATATTCCATGGTTGGGGGATTATTTTCGAGTTCTTCCTCTTCATCCTAGTCAAGTATCTGTGAGGGGTGAGCATATTGTGGTTCTTTCGATCCCCTAGGTTGAAGTTGTTGAATTTTAATGTCACGATCTTATCCTGTTATGTTCTAACTGCACGTATCCCCTTCAGGAGGTATGCAATAACCAAGGTATAATTGAAATCCCTCGAGACTCTATCACGACTCACTGCGCCAGCCAAAGGTGGGATGTAGTCAGGTAGGATAGTTGGGATTAACTTCGCATTCGCCAAGTCACCTCAATGCTTGGCTCTCTTCTTTGTTGCAGCTCAGGATGGCCTGGATCCATGAGCAATTGACGGGGAGGCTTGCACTCCTCTCGTCAATGAGGCTTGAATCTCGACAAACATTACTTTCTCATCCATTAAATCGATTAGAACTTTTTCTACACACTTTTCAGCTGTGCTGAGTTTGTCCGACATACACACTCAAGATTGGATAACTTAGATTGATGAATGAATGCTTTGATGCAATAGAACAGGTGTCGATCTCAATAAACAAAACACGGTAGCAATGAGTTGGCTTGGATACAATTCGAAAAAGTGTTCTTGGTGCAACAGTTGACGGAATAAGTAGACAATGATGTAATGGGTCTTCTCCAATGGACAAGATGCCTTCATCAATGTGGTTCTATCCATTGCGGCATGGTCCCAATGGTCTGAAGATAATCTTTCCGTTCATAACTGTTTTTCTAACCATTTGGGGGCATCGGTCTAATGGCCATAATGCCTCCAACGATTATATTGCTTCGCCATGGCGAAGTGCCATGTTGTGTTGTTTTGATATCCCAATGAAGTTCCAGTTTTGCAAACCTTCCTTCTACGAAGTCCCCTCTGGAACATTTTGCAACTTTTCTCTCTTCTTACTAAGCTTTTTAGCCTTCTTCACTGTGATCTTCGTCTCGATATTCCTTTTTTCATTCTGATTCTTATCTTCTTTTGGCATAGTAACTTCGCGTTGTTGAGATTCTTTCATAGGGTTCAAGGGAAATACTTCTTCTCTATCTGGGGTAGGTGCTCCAMTCTTGTGTGAGTCTTCTTGTGTTCTTTCAACTTTGACATCCAAGTTTCTGGTTCTAAATAGCTTCGATTTGTTCTCCTGTTCTTCAATCAAGTGTGCTATCCTCCTAGTCATGAAATCTTTTAGTTCTTTCTTCTTCTGTTCTAGGGCTTCCTCTTCTTTTCTTCTCGTTTGATCCTTCTCAATCCAGGTTCTTCCTAGTAACATAGAAAATGGGTTGTCACTCTCAATAAATTTAACAACCTCAAAATCTTCCTCTGTCGAAGTTCCATGAGAATTCATAGATATCTTGTTGAGTCTTCCACATAGGGTTATCAAATTTCATCTAAATAATTCTATTCCTCCTAACGAAGGAATCATAGTAGGATTTCCTAAAATGTCCCAAGTTCTTTCTGTGATGATATTCACTTGTGTTTCCTCATCCAGAACACAGTCAATGTCGAAGTCTCCTATTCTTGTTTCTATGCACTCTTTTTCTTTGAAGATCTTTGATAAGTTGACATTTATATGATGATTCAGGGTTTCTTTCATTTGTAGTAATACATTCTTTTATTGTTTCTGGGGTTCCTCCATGGTCTTAGTTGCTTGATCTTCCTGGGTTTCCTTGTCTCATATTCATTCTTTCAACCTTAGCAATCATTCTAGGGCAGTCCAAAACTTCATGGTCCATAACTTTACAACAAAGAAAACTAGATCTTTTATCAGGACAATCCTTAGCAAGATGGCCTAACCTTCTGCAACTGTAACAAAGGGTTAATCCTCTCTTTCTTTTAAATGATCCCCATCTTTTCCTGTATTGGGCACTAGGGTCATAGTAACTAAATTGCAAAAAATTCTTTCTAGGATCTTGCGTCCATTTTCTAGTCCAAAAATTCTTTCTATGCATAAGAATAACATATATTTCACTATTCTTATCAGATCTACTCATATCAAATCTTATTTCTTCTAGCTACACCCTAGTTTTCAAGCTAGGAATTTTTTTATCAAGCATACCTAGATTCATACTTTAGAAATAAAAATTTCCACTTATCTTACCTTTTCAATCAAAACGTTTCAGTGTTCTTACCTTTATCAAAGCACAAAGCTTCAATATCTTACCTCTTTTCTTCAGATCTGACTTCTCTTCTTAGCACAGAGCTTCACAAGTCAAGTAGAATATTGCGCACTAGGGCAACAGATCTACACATAGAGATTTTTATTTTCTTCAGTTCCCAACAATCACAGTTTCAGGTCCCAGTAACAGAACCATTTGTTGGCACAGGGGTAGACCCAGGGTTCATTGCTTCAACAACGCACCAACAAAACCCTAACTACCAGCACTTTCGGCAACACCTGCAAAGAAGATGCAGTCTCACCCGAGGTAGAGGCAGGGGTGGTTGCAAGACTCCAGTGTCTGCAACGTTAGTTGGGACACGGATCTATGATTAGAATACTCTATCAAAGCACTTAGTAGTTACAATTTATCAGTATTTAACCAATATCTACTTTGCAGATAAAACCCTAATCATAGAGCATCGCAGTATTCACCCAAATCTAGTATATTTGAGCACTAAGCACATTCAAATAGGTTAGATCTAGCACTCATTCATATTATTCAACACTAAGCTATCATATCAGATTCATCTAAGCATACATCAGTGTACTAAGCATTAATTATATGAACAATGAAACAATCATACTAAACAAAGCAACCATAACACAGGATATACGTGGTTCACCCCCAGTCTGGGGCTATGTCCACCAACTCTTCGTCTTCTTTATTATATTATGTCAATCTTATTACATGCACAAAGCCACAAAATCCTACTCCGCATAGGACAGGAGATCTGTGCGCACCTCTCCAGATCCTCCTTCCCCGAGCTAGGCTACAACACAAAGCCTCTACTCAATCTCTTACAGTCACTTTCACTTAGCCTTTCAAGTCTCACACAACATGCACAAAGCAGGTACAACTATCACTTAAAATTAACACTTAGCATCACACACTTGTGCGCCTTTACTTACATTGCCTAGCTTTCTATTTATACATTACAAAAATGGGCTTAAACATGGGTAAACCCATGGGCCAACATCCCCGTACCCGTTTCATAAGGACAAAACCCAAAAATCCCTAAAAAAGGGGCCTAGATCTCGTGATCTTCACTTCAACTTGAACTCTGCCTTCGACAGCCTGCCAAATTCCCAAAATAGGTCAAACATGACCCAGGATCCTCAAAACTTGGTCAAGGGCCAACAGGCCCCTAACACTCACCTGTGACTTGTCCCAAGTCACTCTGGTTTGTGTAGGTTGGATTCAAAATCCTTGAGCTTGGCTTGAGTTGCTTCGAACTGTAACTGCACCAAGGCCTCCTTCTCAACAAACTCTTGGATAACTGCTTCATTGACAGGTCCCTCTAAGCGATGTTCTACTGCAATTAATACTTGTTCCAGCTCTACTCCTCGACCTTCAATATCCTCAAATAGTTAGCATGCTTCATCCTGGAATGGTTGGAGTCTCTGAATCACTTCCATGACTTTGCTCTATATGGTGTGGACCTATTTTTGAGCAGTGCATTGTTCATGGCATCACTTCATCGTTTCAACTGCTAACAGGAGATTCAACTGCACCTGTACTATCGTTGTTTGCTGCTTTGCCTCCTGGAGTTGTGAATCTAGTGCCTTTAGTTTAGGGTCTTTAGTATGTTGCTCGTAGGTTTGTGAAATTCTACTACTATTATTTTTACATTCCAGAGTGAATTCTCTGATCCTCTCAATTGCGCTCCGGGCAGTGGTTTCTCTTTGATCTCGCACATCGTGCAGGGTACTTGGCGTTGTTCGTAGCTCTAGGTCCATGATTCTCTGTTGACGATGTTGGATAGCTTCCGCAAGCTGCACTACTTGATTCTCCACTGGTTCTTCCACCTTTTTCTCTAAGCTTGTCACAGAGTGAAGTGCTCTGCTAACTGCTTCTTTGAATCTGAGCTTCCCTGCAAGCAACTGCTCTCTCTCTTGCTTGAACTGTGCTCTCTCCTCTTGGAAATTGGTGCGGAGGTCATCCTTCTCTTGTTGCGCAACTTGACATTGGTCTACCACTTCCTGTTTTACTTGCAATAGGGCCACTGTGGCCTATTCTTTCTCTTCTTGCACTCGACGAAGGCGAGCTTCGGTCGCATCAGCTATTCTGTGGAGTTGGGCGGGTTCATCTCCCAACTCCGTTTCTTCTGATGGCGGGGGTGCAATGGATACTGCGCTGTTGGATTGAAGGGCCTGTTGTACCCCTCTTAGTTCTGTCTCAAGTTTTTCATACATCGATGCTTGCTTGGCTTCAGTGTTCTACATAATATCCTACAAGGCATCTGATACAGTTGTGATGATGAAGTCGAATTCATCGAGTGTGAGCACAGTCTGCAGCTTAGTCTTGGTGGGTTTGGATTTCTTCCGTGAGGTAGGTTTTGTGGGGGAAACCTTTCTTTTCTTAGAGGGATCAACGTCATCCACGGGATCCCTAGGCAGTGTTACTTCACCTTGCTTGAGCGTTTCTTTGTCCATTCTGATTCTTATCTTCTTTTGGCATAGTAACTTTGCGTTGTTGAGATTCTTTCATAGGGTTCAAGGGAAATACTTCTTCTCTATTTGGGGTAGGTGATCCACTCTTGTGTGAGTCTTATTGTGTTCTTTCAACTTTGACATCCAAGTTTATGGTTCTAAATAGATTCAATTTTTTCTCCTGATCTTCAATCAAGTGCGGTATCCTCCTAGTCATGAAATCTTTTAGTTCTTGCTTTTTCTGTTCTAGGGCTTCCTCTTCTTTTCTTCTGGTCTGATCCTTCTCAATCCAAGTTTTTCCTAGTAACATAGAAAATGGGTTGTCCCTCTCAATAAATTTAACAACCTCAAATCTTCCTCTATCGAAGTTCCATGAGCACTCATAGATATCTGGATGATTCTTCCACATAGGGTTGTCAAATTTCCTCTAAATAATCCTATTCCTCCTAATGAAGGAATCATAGCAGGATTTCCTAAAATTTCCCAAGTTCTTTCTGTGATGATATTCACTTGTGTTTCCTAATCCAGAACACAGTCAATGTAGAAGTCTCCTATTCTTGTTTCTATGCACTCTTTTTCTTTGAAGATCTCTGATAAGTTGACATTTATGTGATCATTCAGGGTTTCTTTCATTTGTAGTAATACATTCTCTAATTCTTTCTGGGGTTCCTCCATGTTCTTAGTTGCTTGATCTTCCTTAGGGTTTCCTTGTCTCATATTCATTCTTTCAACCTTAGAAATCATTCTAGGCCAGTCCAAAACTTCATGGTCCATAGCTTTACAACAAATAAAACTAGATATTTTATCAGGGATATCCTTAGCAAGATGGCTCGACCTTCTGCAACTATAATAAAGGGTTAATCCTCTCTTTCTTTTAAATGATCCCCATCTTTTTCTGTACTAGGCACTAGGGTCACAGTAACTAACTTGAAAAAAATTATTTCTAGCATCTTGTATCCATTTGTTAGTCCAAAAATTCTTTCTATGCATAGGAATAACATATCTTTCACTATTCTTATCAGATCTACTCACATCAAATATTCTTTCTTCTAGTTCTTCCCTAGTTTTCAAGCTAGGAATTTTTTTATCAAACATATCTAGATTCATACTTTTGAAATAAAAATTTCCACTTATCTTACCTTTTCAATCAAAACTTTTCACTGTTCTTACCTTTATCAGAGAACAATGGTTCAATATCTTACCACTTTTCTTTAGATCTGACTTCTCTTCTTAGCACAGAGCTTCACAAGTCAAGTAGAATATTGCGCACTAGGGCAACAGATCTACGCACAAATCTTTCTATTTTCTTTAGTTCCCAGCAATCACAGTTTTAGGTCCCAGCACCGGAACCATTTGTTGGCACAGTGGCAGACCCAGGGTTCAATGCTTCAACAACGCACCAACAAAACCATAACTACTAGCCCTTTCAACAACACCTACAAAGCAGATGCAGTCTCACCCAAGGTAGAGACAGGGGTGGTTGCAAGACTCCAGTGTCTGCAACCTTAGCTGAGACACAAATCTATGATTACAATACTCTATCAAAGCACTTAGCAGTTACAGTTCATCAGTAGTTAACCAATATCTACTTTGCAGATAAAACTCTAATCACAGAGCATCGCAGTATTCACCCAGATCTAATATATTTGAGCACTAAGAACATTCACATAGGTTAGATCTAGCACTCATTCATATTATTCATCACTAAGCTATCATATCAGATTCATCTAAGCATGCATCAGTGTACTAAGCATTAATTATATGAACAATGAAACAATCATACTGAACAAAGAAACCATAACATAGGATATACGTGGTTCACCCCCAGTTTGGGGCTACGTCCACCAACTCTTCATCTTCTTTATTATCTTCTGTCAATCTTCTTACATGCACAGAGCCACAAAATCCTACTCCACATAGGACAGGAGATCTGTGTGCACCTCGCCATACCCTCCTTCCCCGAGCTAGGTTACATCACAAAGCCTCTACTCAATCTCTTACAATCACTTTCACTTAGCCTTGCAAGTCTCACACAACATGCACAAAGCAGGTACAACTATCACTTCCACATAGCACTTAGCATCACAAACTTGCGCGCCTTTACTTACATTTCCTAGATTTCTATTTATACATTACAAAATGGGCCTAAACATGGGTAAACCCATGGGCCGACATCCCCATACCCGTTACACAAGCCCAAAACCCAAAAATACCTAAACAAGGGGTCAAGATCCCACAATCTCCGCTTCGACTCACACACTGCCTTCGATAGCCTGTCGAAGTTCCAAAATAGGTCAAACATGACCAAGGATCCTCAAAACTTGGTCAAGGGACAACAATATGATATGCTACTTTCAATCGTGGGTGAGGGAGGATACCATTTTTACCCTCATTAGGTTTCTTATTTTGGAGGAAGAATGCCTTCTTGGCATTAATAGCTTCTTGCCACTTTTTTTTATCCCAAGGGATTCCTAAGGGTAGACTAGAAACCTTGTTGATGGAGGCCTCATTAATTCTAATTGTTAGTACCCTCATTGTGGTTACATATTCATGTTCTAGTATGTTATCACTCCGTAATTTCTCAAGCTGAGGAAGAAATTGACAGAGGTAACCACAAAATCAATTGGATTCAAAGATCTATCCCTCCAAGATTCAGAGAGGGATTTGTCTGTATGATTTAGCTTTGTTTGGATTGGATATTAGGCTAGTTATGAGAGTACAAGTTTTCTTTTGAATTTTTGGTTGGGACAACGAAAGAGGGCCATTGGGAAAAATGGAGTCAACAAGGCTTAAGCTGATCAAATGAAGAAATAATTGAGCTCATATGTAAAAAGGCAAGGTAGTCATGTTAGTGGATCCTTCTAGTTTTTGAGATGGAAAAAGAGGAATAGATTAGGGTTCACTTCAAATGTAGAGCATTGCTACATGAATTCTACATTTAAACTTTAGAAGAAAACATGAATATTGTTTTAAGCCGGAACAGGGTGTTTGGAACAAATCCTGAACTTAATCTTCTTATAAACAATAAAAGAAAGAAACAAAATGTGAAACCAGAGAAGAATAGATTACATCAAGAATCACTTCACCACATAACTATGACACATGAATATTGAAACATAATGTCTTCGTATTCATAAAAGAAGATCACATAAAACCTCCTGAAAATCTTTACAATGGATGGTAATCTTTCAATACCATTTTTCCCTTCAGGTCCAACCCTTATGCCATATTGCATCCTATCTTTTATAATATCCCATTACATTCAGATCCTACAGAGTAGGAGATCAAATCCCTTCTTTAACTATTTCTAGATATTTCTGGAAAATACCTAATTAATGATATGTCCAAAATAGAGATTTGATCTCATTTCAAAATCATACGATACAACCTGAGTTTATAACAATATATTTGATTTTTAACATTGAAAGGGTAAAAATATAAATAACTTCCTGCTGACTACTATCCTAAAACTAGGGAAAATACAACAAAATCCCAAGAAATAGGTTATGCTTTGACTTTATTTAATAAAATCTAACTAATCCGATATTAACCTGACACCAACATATTGAGGATGTGTTATAACTGGAAAATCATTCTGGAAGCCTTCAAGAACATTGAGGAATCCATTTGCCTTGATCTAAGGAGATTTATGTGCTTTATGTTCATAACAGAACTTTTGGTAGCTAATGAGGTCAAAAAAGAGTATGTTTAGCTGTCGATTTTCTGGGAATGATTTTCGGTCGCTAATTATGGACTTTGAAACTGATTTTAGCTGGTGAAACCTGTAACTGCTCCCGAACTTGGTAAAAAATGGTTGATTTCGATCATTAACCCTGCTTCATCTATTATAATCACCTCATTTCATATCAAGGGAAACTTCAGCTAGAGCATCAAGACTGAGGTGAGCTTTAGTTTTTAACTTTTTGTGGACAAGCTTGAAGCTCAAAACCTTATTCATGTTCTGCAGTCTACTATTCTGTTTGAAGAGATTCTTATTCTTGTGCTTTACAGATATTTAATGGCCAACTGATGCAATGCAGTATCAACTTTGAGAGATGACTTTCTAAGAGTCTCATTCTCTATTTTGAGATGTCTTTCTAATACCTTTAACTTAGCCAACTATTCTTTCAGTTTCTAAACCTTAGGTTTTTTACTAAACCTTTTCTTTGATGATGTTTCAGGTATTCCCTTTTTTGGATTTTCCATTTCTGTAGCGAATGGCTCTGAATCTGAATCTGAATATAGAAGATTTAGGATATTTCTTATTGTATCCTTTCCTTGATCCTCTGCATTTTCCCCAAATTCTAGCTTCCTTTTTATTTTCTTTGATTTTGATGGGGAAGGTTGTGTTGTAGTTTCTATAGGTGACAGTGCTCGCCTCTTTCTTTTACTATTTTTTGGAGAAGTTAATTGTTGTGAGGATGTTTCACCTTTCTGTGGTTGAACTTTTTATCCAAATTAACCCCAAAACATAATATAATACCAAGTCTTATTCCTTCTATTGAGCTCCTCTAACACTATTAGTTTGATTAGGCCATTGTGAAACAAACTGTTGCTAGTCTTCTGACGTTTGGCCTAAACTTTGGAAGCAATCTTGGTAAGACTCTTAAGAAGATAAAATGGCATATTCAGAGGTTGCTTACCAGTGAAATGAAGGAGAAATATAAAATGGTAAAGTATGGTCCTACAATACCTCCCCTCACAAGTGATGTAAACCTGGATAATTTTTAACAATATTTTTCATTTCTCCTCCAAGAAGCTTCTGGGAATTTCCTTTTTCCATTTCATATTTTGATGCTCTTTTTTGAGAAATGGTTTGAAATCAATCTCCTTGACTGAGGTGGTATTAAACCAAATTTAACCTTCACTAGGCATCTCTGTAGGTACTTCTATACTGGCTTCATCTATCTGCATCACAACATGCCCAAGTTGAACTTTAAATCCATCAAAACTTTTGTCAAATGCCTCTGTGACACCCTGATGGTACCCCTAGAGCTTCTGGCAGAACCTATAGCATCCAACACTTTTGAATAATTTGCAGGCCTCAGGGTGTGTCTCAAGTTACATGGAATCCTGAAATTCCTTCCTTAGAAGAGCACCTCCTGTTGCAATCTTCATGACCAGGACTGGCAAAAATGCTTCAAACTGGGTCGATGATAAAGGATCCAGGGTATGTAAGGGCAAGAGATGGACTCAAATAAACATGGAGGTGGGATAACATGATAATATTCAAGAATGAGACTCAAAAAGGGTGAAAATGTTTTGGGCGATTGTGGTAAGATTTAAAACAACTTACAAGAGGTAGCTAATCGATTCAATGCATCAAAAGGGTGATGACCATTTTTGGATCGATTGAATTTCATGGGCACAATCTAGGGTTATCATCACTCAATTGGACAAGGGAGAAATATAGCATAATCTTTTCTGAAATCAGATGAATGATGATTGAAAGTGGTTATTGATGCATGAAAACTAATAAGGATATGAGTACAATCGCCAGTTAGGAGAGTGACAAGACCCTTTAGACGCTTGAAAAAATCGCCACTTTTGGAAGCTTATGACAGGCGTGAATAAGCCATTTAGATACCGAAAGTTTTAACTTTCAGTAGCTAATGGCTATAAGATTTCAACCTTTAGTTACCGAAAATCAAACTTGTTGCCACAATTAAAATATGAACCAAATTCATGAAATCCCTGATTATGCCACTCTAAACCTTCAAAAAACTCATGTGGATACATCATAATTCAAATCTTGGTATGTGACAACATTTGTCTCTAACCTTTAACCTGGATACCTATTAGAAGCATTTGATATACCACTGTACCATTACCCCTAAGCACCATATCATAAAAGTACCTTCATCATGATCAGAAAAATTCCAATATAGATGACTAGAAAACAGATGGCCTATAGTATAGGACCCTAACATAGGCTCCAATTGGGGATGGAAACTCCCAAGGAGGTTTAAAGAATATTTGACCTTTGGATTCATAGATCAGTGCCTTATCCATTGGGTTGATCCCAAAATATGCATCTTGCTCTATCCTGAAATCATTGTGACTGAAAACCAACTGGTCATCTACTCCAACTTTGACCGGATTTTTGAAGTGAAACTAAAATAAAATAGACCACATGCCTCACCAACAAGCTTTATTTTCACATTGTAAATCTAATAGTTGAAAGGTTGCTTATATGGTAAACTTATTTATGCACATGTAATATTATTCTAACCATTAGAATGCTTGACCTTAATCAATATGGAATATCCAATATAACCAATCAAATATTAGATCTGGTACCTTGTCTCTTTCACTGTTTTTCACCAAACTCAGAAACAAATCTGTTAATGGCATTTGATAGAGATTTCCAGCCTGATATTCATTACAAGGAGCTTGGTAAACCTAAAAAACAACAGAAATGATCGAAATGTATTGTGGCTCTGTAGTGAACAATTTATCCATATAGATAGCCACTGGATCAAGATAGACTTGACCTATTTCTGGGTATTCTGACTCAGTCAATTCAATTTCATGACCCGGTACTGCACATATGCTCTCCATGTTTTCAGACAACTCGGAACATGTTTGCATTTTATCTGATGAGATTTCTATTGATACTTCTGTTGAACAAGACAATGGAGGAAACTGTCTGATCATATCCATATCATAACAACTTTTAAAGTCGTTATAGTTAAATGAAACCTAACTTTGAAAACACAAACCATCCAATATATCAACTATTGGGTCATGTAGTGCTTTATATGGATG
Source organism: Picea mariana (assembly GCA_032191745.1). Taxonomy (NCBI): domain Eukaryota; kingdom Viridiplantae; phylum Streptophyta; class Pinopsida; order Pinales; family Pinaceae; genus Picea; species Picea mariana. The sequence continues at coordinate 42,700 of JASDQU010713319.1, forward strand.
CAACATTGGTTCTACTGACACCTCATGATTTCTCCTGTGATTATCAACCAAAATGTGACCCAGGTTCCCTTTCACAATTTGAAATTAATTAAATCATAAGGGTATAGAATCAAACTTGATCAATTCATCATCTGTTTCAGACTTTGTGATTTTATCTGAGATCTGATGTCGAAGATGACTCAGGGATCATACTTCTGGATCTAAAACAGGTTCTGTATCATCCCTGTTTTCCTCGACTGATTCATTAGAACATTCCTCATTCTTTCTATTCACAACCTGCTTGTAATTTTCTCTTAGGAGTGAGGCAAAGCACAGAGGAAATAATTTTTGACTTACTTGAAAAATTTCTTCATTTTCCTCCTTGCGGTCTTGCTTAGTATGCAGAGTTTGATTGTCATCTTTGCATTGTGATAACTTGGATTCTTCTTCCCATGAAGATAATGTTGGTTGCTTTGAACAATCAGCCTCAACAACCATATAATCATCATCCCAATGATCATATCCAGGTAAATCATCTATATATTAAAGGTCATCAAACATGCACATCATCTCAGGAGATTGTTTCACCGTCGTCTGATTTTGAACTTCATCTTTGGCTATGTTGTGAATTGAGTACATGAAATAATCATTTGGTGGTTTAGAATACTGAGGTTGAGCTACAAAATGCTTGGGGACATTGATCCTTGTCTTTTCTGGGACTAATGGAACATGAGGTATTTGAAAAAAAAATTCCTCTTTCCTACTAATATTATGCATCACTTCGTTCACTGTGTTTGTCAAAATGTCTAGTTTTACCTCTGAAGATATCAAATGCTCTTTTTTTATTTTATGCTTCTTAACTGTTTTTAACTTTTCATTTTTGTTCATCAAGTTAGCTTCCACTTCAACTGCAATATTTTTCATTTCTTCAAGGGTTGCAGTGTTCCTTTCTCTTAATTGGAATGTCATCTATGGATCAAAGGCATCTGGGTAGTGCAAGAGAGATAATCTTGGGGGCGACCTTATATCAGCAGGCATTGAATGTTACACCTTATTTAACCTGGATGAAAAATGTTGTACTATCTCCCCTAGTTTTATTTTCAAGTGCTCATACTCTTCTAGGATGAGAAAAACATTTCCCATGACCACCCATCTATCTAGGAAAAATTGCATAAATTGATGAAAATTGCTAATGCTTGCAACTGGAAGATTCTTAAACCATTTTTTAACTTTACCTTGCAAAGATAGGGCAAACATCTTGATATAGACATCATCTTCTTCCACCTCAAATAGATCAAGAAAATCCTCCAGACTTTGAATGTGTTTTTCAACAGTGATCTTTGCATTTTCTCCATCAAACATGGGCAGATTATTGCTATAATTTGCAGGGAATTCATGGAGAATAGGAGGTAAAACCAAAGGCTTGTATCTGTCTGGGAATTTTACAGGTATAGGAGGTAAATCAAGGGGCTTAAAACTATCTGGAATTTCAACGAGAATAGGAGATAAAGCATGAGGGTTGTGTCTAACTGGGCTTTCTATAGGTATTGGAGTATGAACCAGAGCTATAGGGATGGGATCAATCCTTTGAGAATCTTTGGGTTGAAACTGATCACTATCAATTTCAACAATATACTCTTGACCAGGCTCATAATAAGAAAGAAAATAATTACATATAAATCCAAAAATGTCTTGAATACAATTTGAGCTTGAATACCTGATCTTCCCAGATTGCTTTGTCATGTTTTAGGTTCTTCTCTAGTGGAGTATTTGAAACTGATTGGATTTGATTGGAGTCGCCAAGTGGATGATTCATCCTTCTTGTGTCTGATCACTTTCCACCATCAGTAATCAGATCTATAACTTGATACACTTTTCTGAGGAACATTCCCAAGTATGGTCGCCATTA
>JASDQU010713320.1:4975-26842 GCA_032191745.1 Picea mariana
CATTTATCTAGGGCATCTGCATCTATTTGACCTTCAAATACAGGAATATCAAAATTAACCTGTACCTTGAAAGGCGAGGTGCCTCCAAAGTGGCCGCTTGATGAAGATGTACCTGATGCTATTGGCAGGCGTTGAAGGATGTGGAAAAAATTCTCCATCATTTCGTCCCTCTGTCGCGTGAGAGCTTGCTCAAGCAACAGACTGATAGGATCGTATGCTCCATCATTTTTATTTTATTCCGCCATTGAGGGTTTCTTGGATGTGCGAGAGTGATTATCCTCAAGAGAGACAAGCTCGAGACCCAACTTGCTATACTCAGACCTCGTTGGGGACATGCACTGAAAACGATCAAGAGCAGCCTGCTCTGATACCACTGATCCAGATTATTTTCGGCACGAAATGAGAGCGGAGATATAACACAGAAATATTCAGAGATATTGCAAGAGAGACAACAATATAACAGAGATATAGCGGAAATATAACTAGAGTCACAAATATACAGTAATACACGATTTCTATTAATGAAATAAATGTACAGAGATTGTAAAAGTACAGAGTGAAAGACTCGCTAGAATGGTGGTAGCTTATCTCTCAGAAGAGATGTGATGGCTACTCGCATTCGCAAGAAGATGATTATTATAATGAGGCTCTAAGGGCCTTTTTAACATAAGTAAAATCCAAAATCTTAACCTCGGAAAATGAAAAGCCAAAAGGTTTGTGGGCCCCGATGCAGGTAGTTGATACGTCAACTTCCTAAGGGTGTAACTTTTGCATACGATCTCCGTTTGGGGCACTCGATAGCTCGTTGGAAAGATCTATCCGAGACCTACAACTTTTGGGTGAGCAATATCGATCTACGATCTATGTTGCTCCTAGTTTTCTCAAAAAACATCGTTTAGGGCCACAAAATGGTCCCGGAAGTTAAAAACTGCTAAAAATAGTAAATTACCAAAATTGCCAAAAACATGTTTTGGGCCACTTGGAGAAGATGGGTGACCACCGATATCCACCTGGATCAGAGGAACAATCACATAAAAAAAGGAAAAAAATAGTTGCAAAACAACTAATCCATACCTTCAATAGTAAGGTTGATTGCTTATGTTGCTTTTGTTATCAGAATATCTCCAAAATATCTCCAAAAGCCAAGTTCCATCCTACAAGGATCTCAAGTTTTTGCATTTGTTTCTACTAGATTTGTTCTCCAACTGCTTTGCGAGATAATGAAGAAATTGATCTCACTTTGGTTGCTCATGCTCCACAATGATCCGTGTTTGAAATGTTTTGATTCAATGATACACTTTCCCATTACGAGAATTACAACTCATTAGTAAAGAAATGTTATTGTTATGTCCCTACCATAGCAGGGACATTAAGTTTTGGGTTATCTTCATTAGTTGCCAGCACGGTTTCCAAGGTGTTATTACCGGGTTTAACCTATAGTTTCTCACTCTGACATTTACATTGGATATGGGAGCCAGGGGATGGCGACGATCCTCATTAATGCTCTTTCCTCTCCCCAATGTCTCTCCGCAGTCGATGTCTGATGTTTCTCGGCAGTCGAGGTATCAGGTCTCTCTACAGTCGATGTAGAGCCTTTCTGCAATCAAGGTATCCACCTTTGAGTCTGTACCTTGTATCGTTGTAGTTAATGCTTGGTCATGTATTATAGTTCATCACTACCTGGACACCACTACAATATTTGCTTTGTCTCGTGGCGGCTTTGTCTCGTGGCGATCTGCATGCATTGAAGAAATGAACTATTTATCTGTTTTAGTCAAGTCTACTCCTCAGTTGAGTTTCTATGTTTTCGGCTACACTACGCATCACATTCCCTGGAGAAGCGAAAGGAGAGGTGCCATAATTACTTCCTATTTGTCATTCTGGTCTTTCTGCCATTGAGGCCAGTAAAAAATAAAAATAAAAGTGTTGTCGTTCTGTTGTGCTGTGCAGGCTGAATGCAAACGCGAAGTCTCCATATGCCACAACTGAAGTAGACAACAGTAAGCCTCAAGCATGTAAATTTTCCTTTAAAAACCGCTGGTCTAGACTCTATACACGTATTGAAATCTTGCTCGTTGAGTTCTGCTTTATTTTTTATGTATCCCTGTAAAGTTCTTATTCCTGTAGAATAGTGGAAATAATGCTCAAGTTCACCTGCAAAATCATCAGAGTTTGAATTTAGTAAAGGATGAAGATAAAAGACCACATCTGCAGATTTGCTTTTTGACATTTAGAAAGTGGAAGCATATCTGTGAACGCCAATATCTAACATTTCTACTTCAATTTTTAAATTTTTTACCCGGTCGTTCGATAGTTATGACCGTTGTTAGGGTCGAGATGTCACTGTCACTGTCCATTGCTTGCCTGTTGAAAAAACAAAAAATTAAGCATCTACTGTCGAATGCAATGTGTTAGTAGACAAATATGAATGTTGCACTGCAATAAAAGAAAATACTGATATGTGCTTGTTATCGTGTTCATATAAAAATGTTTCTTGACATTCCGGAATTTCCAGCCTTAAAATGTTTGGTGTACATCCCTCAAGATCTGAATCATCGAGTGTTGGGTGTGAGCAATCTATTACTGTAATTTCGAATTCAGTTTCATTTAATAATTTCTGACTCAGTACTTTATATCTTTTTCAAAGAAATTTAGGATTCTGGGTGTTTGCTTTTTCCCTGAGAGCATGCATTCTGGCTATAGAGCAGAAAGATAAAGTTTTCGAGAGAGTTGTAGATTTATATTTTCCGGAGAATTGCAGATCTGCTCCACTGCTCAGTCAAATAGTTTTTCTATTTCATTCTGTCAGATCGGTGTATTCACGAGAATGGATGGTTTTTTTTGGTATGGCTTACCTTTTTTTTGATATCTTGATATCATAAAAGCAGATCGTCGAAAGTAAATATAGTTATTCTACAAAACTAATTAAGCTTTCAAAAGGAAATATTTTCTATTTTAATTTCAACAAACTGGCACACTAAATAGACTTTTTATTTCAACTGCCACACTGAATAGACTTTTTATTTTACACGTTTATCTCTGAATTCTTCTTGATTCCAACGTTAAATCTAAAATTTGCAGAGTGACTCAAGTTGCCTGCAGCTTTTTAAGAATTTATAGTGCAAGTAATAGTTATATTTTGATATTGCATCAATTTAAAAGAAATAAACACATGAGAATATAAAGGGTCACGAGGAAAAATAAAAATAAAAATTATGTATAAATTCTAAATTACAATTAGCTTATTCTTTTTCTATTGCACAGTAGGAGAAGAAACAACTAATATTGCATTAGAAGCAAATACAAAGAAATCTCTTGAATCTGGCAATGAGGCTTCGCCCAACTTTGTTCCACTTATTGCATAAGCCAAGGTGTGTGTTTTTTCATTTATTGTTGAAGATGACATGCAATGCAATCGGAGAATGCATCTGGAATTTTTGAAAATGGGAACTTGCCTCGAATGCTTGCAGAGGTATGAAATTTATATCCACCTGCCAACTTCAGTGTTACAACGTGTAGGTTGCTCAGCCTTACAGCTCATGGTGGAGGAGCGGGAGAAAGAACAACACTAACTAGGGTATTCATCAAGCATGGAGAGGACTTAACAAATGAAGATGCATATGGGTCTTTCATGGTTGGTGCTAGAGACACGACAAAATAAAAAACAATCAACTGCTTATATAGATAGTGATGGTACCTGACTTCAAAGTTTTGTAATCTATAATCAATTGACTCTAGCATGAACTTATGTGTTTATGATGAGAGTAGATAGGGGGTGTCGTGGGAACAAGCAAAAGCACCAAGTGGATTTATGCTAAGGGAAACATGCATGCAAAGACATTTCTTTGATCAAGATGGTGATAGCATGAGAGCAAATAGAGGGTGTTGAACCAAGTGAATTTATGCTAAAGGAAACATGCATGCACAAACATCTATTTGATCAAGTAGGTGATGGCAATAGGAAAAGATCAAACATGTGATGGAGCAAGTGGTGGGGGTGGAAAAAGGTGTCCACTGTAGTGACTTATGGTTGAGTGTTCTAATATGCAATGTCAAAAACATAGTTACCAACTTAACGGGAAGTTTTTTGGGGGGTCCAATTTTTTACCCTGTTTTTAAAAATGGTGCTACTAGTAGCACCCCCTTCCGTTTTTAGGTGGTTTTTGATATTTTAAATTTTTCAATCCACAATGTTTCCACATTATTTTTTTAAATGTTTATTTTTCATCTATTTATATATATATATATATTATTTTTATTCAACTATGTTTTTAGTCTTTTTTTCATGTTGTTTCAATCTTAAAAAAGTTTTTTTAAGATTTACTTTTTTTAAGTTACGATTTTTCATATAATTTTGTCTCCTTAATTAATTTATTGTTCCATACTTTTAAATATAATGAAAAACATAATTTTTAACACATTGTTTACCTTTACTTTAATAAATCGAAAAAAATTTGACATTGTTTACCTTTACTTTAATAAATCGAAAAAAAATTGTAGTTAAATAACACTATTTTTGAATATTTATAAAAAAAAATACACATTTTATAGCCATATATCATAAAAAAAACCTATACAATTTGGTACATATCAAATAAAACATTTTTATGGACAAAAAACCTATACATTTTGGTACATATCAAATAAAACATTTTTATGGACACAATTGAAAAAAAAAGTCTAAATTTTATAAAAAATTATCATTTTCTTTCATATTTTTATACATTTAAAGTTAAGAAATGACAACATTTAATAAAATTTTCCAATGTATAGTGATTCACATACAAATAAAATGAAAAAAGAAACAATGAAAATATTTATCGCAAAACAAAAATAGATACATCTTTATTTTTATTTTCAAATAAGAAAGTCAAATCATTACAGTTATAACTCATCAAAAATTTGCAAAATTGAGCATCGTCTTCAATGCCATCTTTAAACTAATCAACAATATCATATATCCCAAATTCTCATTCTCAAGAGACACATTATCATCTTCTTTGATGTCATTTTGTGCTTCCATTGTGTCATTTTGTTCTTCCATTGGTTCTTTCATATCCGCAAGTTCTCCAAAGTGATCATTTCCAATCATTCCACCTAATGGTACTTGAGGTTCTTTTGACAATTTTGCCACCTTTGATTCACTAAAATCTCCTTTCCTCAAGCTAACTTCTTGCATTTCATCTGAAAGACCCGGAATAACATTAATTCTTTGTTGAATAAAACTGCATTGCATTGGGTCACTTTCAACGGCTATGTAATTCCTTCCTTTATGTAGGCAACACGCTAATGTTGTACCTAATCACCAAATACAAAATAAATAATGAAGTTAGATACTGTAAAAAGACAAATTAAAAATAATCTAAGATTGAAGTATGATTTCATAAATATTAAATCATAATTCTTACCTGAACTCGAGAACAAATCCAAAACCCAATCTCTTTTATTTGAAAATTTATCTATAAGATAATTAATTAATGCTTGTGGTTTTTGATAAATGTTAACCATCTCTCCTTTCAAATCTTTTTCTTCATATGCTAGCTTTCTAACCACAACATTGTATATCAATATACTACTAGGAGTTTCTCCATGATTTGCATTGACAAGAATAGAATTATAAGAATGAATCTTTTGTCCAGGTTGCAAGATGTATACTCTCAAAATCACGTTTAAATGATTCTTTCTTAGAGCTCTGTATATTTGGCTTGTGCCTATAACATAAATAAGTGAAAATTCAATTAACTTGTGAATTAATAAAATTGTTTTCTAATCTTATTGGCTAAACATACACTTTCAATATCTTAGCAAATAAACTGCATCCTTGTCTTTTCTTTCCCCTTGAAGCTTGATTGTACTAATAACATATATCATTAGGCATATAATACTTTTAATTTTTCATAAGAAAATTGAACTTATGACCTCTTATGAAGGAAACAAACATAAAAAACACATGTTCTTAACCATTAAGTATATAATACTTTTAATTTTAAATTTGTAGTAAGTTGATCTTTTTTCTCTAAATAATAAAGTTTCATTTACCTATTTTTCTCTAAATAATAAAGTTTCATTTACCTATTGCAATGCCTTGTGTACTCCTAGAAATAAATTAAGTATGTTTTGCAGCATTTTAAAACAAAGCTGCATTCATTAAACTAATGATCCTGCATCATTTCTTTGTACATATGCAAATTCAATAACCAATGTAAAATATTAAATTTTTCATGTTTTATTGCCTGATTAGTGCTCTTCCTTCATAAGCAGATTAGTGCTCTTCCTTCATAAGCATTTTTATTGCCTGATCGGTCCTCCCTCTTCCTTCACAACTAAGTAATAACAATTTTCTAAATTTTCATTCTTCCATTTACCTATTTCTACCATTAAGTGGTACAATTTTAAAAATTTTCATTCTTCCATTTACCTATTTCTACCATTAAGTGGTACAATTTTAAGTGATGAGACTTTAGTTTGAATTAATAAATTATCTCTTTTACTTTTAAAGATAGACAAGATTTCTAAATGTTTTTTTATGTTTGGAGTTGGATATAGTGTATGAGAATTGATTAAAAAAAAACAAGTTGCTCCATGTAATTTTGAAGTTCAATGATACAAAACCCATGACTATCTCATCTTAATATAATTATATAATTATATCTGTCCTTTATTTTTTTTATGAATGGAGTTGAACATGGTGTATGTGACTTGGAAAGAGAAAGTCACGTTACACCATGTAGTTGTGAAGCTTATCAACGACACACTAATCCAAAACTTATAAAATTTTAGTATAACTGCTTACTTGTATAAAGGTATGTATAAGATTAAGATACAGCAAAATATTTTTTTATTTATGTTTATGAGAGACTTCTAGAATTATATAAACAACATTACAAAATTTTAAAGGTAGGTATGAGATTAAAATATAGAATTTATGTTTATGAGAGATATTATAGGATCTAATCTTATAAAAAAAATTAAAAAAAAAATTACATTACATTTTTAGTGTTAATGATATTTATTTCAATGATGTCTAAATTTTTAGATTTCAATAAATTTTAGTGGCACCAAAAAGGACAAAAGATTACACATTCAAGACGATGTTGGAATTAAATCCAGATGCAAGTCATGCTTAAATCACTCTGTGGCCACACCAATGTATGCCATTTGGGTCTAGGTTCACCAAAGGTAAAGGATGCATGAATTACTGAAAATTTGAGAAAACATGATACCTTAGAAAAGCCTAAAAGTTTGTAGAGTAAAGCCAAAGTGCTAGGTGAAAAATAATCAGTAAAAATACTGCAACCTGAAAAAAAAGCATCCCCTATGACAACCCAGGACATTCCAAAAAGAATTTCGAAAGCTAAACCCATCTCATTTTTCCGGTTCAACAAGCATGTCTCATTATCTTAATCACGATGAAAAACTTTTTGGTTCTGTTTGTCAACATTTGTGATTATTTTCATCTTCTATTTCAAAAAAAGTTGCAAAAGTTGTGCAGTGCAATAAATTGGCAAGTGTCCAAAAACTAACAATTGGGAACAAATTCAAAAAATCGGTGAAAAATAGACAAGCAATAAAATGCATAAATCAGCAAAAAGTCATCCTTTTATATGCCCAATGCCACCTACAATGATCTTTCCAAAAAATAATGATTTTGTCCAGGTGGCAATTTTTTCTAAGTAAAAATCATTCGCTTTTATTCCATGATTAATTGACAATTCTGGTAACACCGATTTCACATAAGTTGTCCACAACTAACCCAAACTTAATCAAACATTCATAGCCACACAGTCATAGACACACTACATGCACTTTGTACATAGTAACATACCTACTAAAAATCAGAGAAAATTGGATTCTCCTACAATGAGATGGGGAGACTTGCAATGGAAGTTGTGAATGTAAGAATTAAGGCATTCACAGTCAAAGGGTTGGTTCTAGTCTTTCATCTGCATTCTTATTTTATATTAGATAATACCAACTTGTGTATTCTGGGAATTTAATCCACAATCTTCATCAACATTCATAACCTGAGTTGCACGAAATGTGGAAACAGATACTAGTTTCCAAAATATGTATGCTGTGGAAATGTGACCTCTCCCAATTTTGGAAACGCATTATTTAAAAAATACAAAAAGATATAAATATTTCAAAATATAGATTTTTTAAAATTGCACTAAAGTCTAATACTTGCAAATTTAAATAAAATGATAAAAAAAATTAGAATGATTTTAAACTTTATTCATCATTGTTTTCCTGTGCATTTGTGTGCTTATTGCAGGTCCCATGCACCTTTGAAGTGCTTTTCTGGGACTGAAACTTGCCTTGTTTGGGATGAAAGCTTGAAACACACCCTTTGTTTGGGCTGAAACATTTCAGAATCTTGGTCTGGCATTTCAGGGTGCATTTTCAACTCCAGAAACTTCCCCAAAACGTTTCAAGATGTTTAAGATCTTTGTAGGTTAGATTCAGGGCTTGGCTGTGGTTGGGGCGATGTCGGGCATCGCCCTCTCTTCGTACCAACCCTATATTATCTCTCTCCACGAAGCAGAGCGATCAAGATTTCAATTTCGAGAGCGATCGAGAGAAAGAAAGAAGACCTATTCAGATTTCTTTCGGGCTGGGAACATGATTAATCGATGTGAATCTAGCTTCGTGGGAATCTTTGCATTCACCTTACTTCACTTTTCATAAGGTGGGAAAGGCATGGGATACCACTTACCTTTTTCGGTTCCGCATAAACCCCTTTTGTCTTAGTGAGCTTATCGACCGTAGTTGTGGATTTTGGTTTTCTGGGTTGTTCTTTACTAGAGAGAAAATTGAAAGAGCAACTTTAAGCATTCATTACAGAAATACCAACACCACCTTATTGTCTCCTGCCATATCTACAAGATATTCTACCACCATTTGAGCTTTAACGTGATCAGTTATTTCGATGGAACCTTCATCTGATTCACCTGTGGTCAGAGTGATTTTACACTCAGTAGCTCCCTTGTTTTGTGCGCAGATGGACTTACAAGGTTCTTCACACATTAAAATTCTTGGATAGACTACATAACACTGTGCTTTGTTAATTATAACTAATCGAACACCCAATTATCTGGCTTTGAGTGGCGTCCATGCCCACTGTGACTGCAACAACCACTTAGATTCAAGCACATAGAGAAGAAAGGTACTCTAGGTAAGGTTATCACTTACCAGTAAAGGCCCGATCAACCCTTCTTCACCCGGGTTGTTCCTTGTTCTATGGTGTTGTGCGCTCGTGCTGTGAGTTCATATTCTGGTGATTAGTTGTGTTTCCCTTTCTTCGTGCTGGTTACTTCCATATGCAGGTGCTTCCTGTCTCGAGCAGATGGCTGCTTCCGAGTAAACTAAGTCCACTAGCACGAGACCTATATCTGTATATGGATTTTTATCTGCTTCTGAAACTTTCTAAAAGAAAGAATAAACTGGGCAAACAATTGGCACATTAACAAGTTCTGGGTCTCGCGACGCTTGATTATCACATCAATTAGATATGGCAATAACTCAATAGTATTGATATGTCATTACTCTATGCTTACTGTAACTATGAAACAAGTTGTAACTACTAGCTCACACAACTAACCTTAATGTATTTCCTTTCTTGGGGTTGGGCGGTTTCCTGTGGAGCCCAGACCAGATACATTATATATGAGATAAGACATTCCACGCTCATGAGGTTGTTTCCTGCTTCACATGGAAGAAGCCTTTTTTCCGTCGCCCCCCGATCCATATATTGAAAGCATAAAAACTACTTGATCTCACTCTTAAACTGCTATTGGTTCTTCACCCAGAACCGTCCCTGCTACGAGGTATACTCAATATCGATTTGAGATTGGATCTTCTTAGGGATCTACTCAATCAAATGCTCCCACTGCTACCTCTATCTTTGCTTATGGTTCTAGGTAAAAAAACGTAAACTAATTATAATGCCTTTTCTTTTGGTGTTCCATGTCGTTCTAGCTCTGTTGCCTATGTCTTGATTACCTTTGGACCTTACGCTTTCTCCTTTGAAAATGTATATGGGCCAGGTGTTTCGTAGGCATATACACATGTAGATGCAGAGCGCAGCGGTATACAACATATATTTATATACCAATATTCAAACACTAGCATTTCCCACAAGAGCACCCCCAGAAGAAAGAAGGGATTGTAGGGATCAACCAGAAACGTGCACAGGTCGCAACTATGCCAAAATTGTTTGTGCTAACATTTCCACAGAGCGACTATCCTTCTTTGCAGATTGGGTCACCTCTATACTTTACTGAGTTGAGATTGATCGAGGGCTATTCCTATTTTTATTTAATAGTAAAAAATTCAGATCTTTGCAGTTAGATTCAGGGCTTAGTCGTGGCTGGGGCGATTCTGGGCATCTCCCCAGCCCCCCTGCGGCTAAGGCACAGTCCCATGGGATCGTGCCTTAGCCGCGGGGGGGCTGGGGCGATTCTCGACATCGCCCTAGTCTGGGTTGTTCTTTACCGGAGAGAAAATTGAAAAACCAACTTTAAGCATTCATTACAGAAATACGAACACCACCTTATTGTCTCCTGCAATATCTACAAGATATTCTACCACCATCTGAGATTTAATGTGATTAGTTATTTTGATGGAACCTGTGGTCAGAGTGATTTTACATTTAGTTGTTCCCTTGTTTTGTGCGCAGATGGATTATGTTATATAACAGTTGTTCAATGATTTTACTCTCCAGGATTTGAAATACTAGGGATTGGATATTGAGCATAATATTAATATGATCTAGTTTTATGGCGTCTGTTGAATAGATCTCTACTCTGCCTTATGTGCTTAATCCCCAGAGTTTAGGAATATCGACCGCTACTCTATATCGCTTAATCGTTGCTTGAATGTAACTTTATATTTGAATCCATTACCTCAAATGATCGAAGTATTTATGCTAATATTTGCAATCAATTAAAAGAGTTCTTATAGCTACAAATATTAGTGTATTAAGCCCATTATGCCCTCAACTGCACCATAACGTAAAGATTTTACAGGTTTGAATATTAAATGAATTAAATGGTTTGAACAAATGTCATGGCTTAAACTAGTGTCATCCGTGCACATTATTACAAATAATCTACTGGCCATAGATTTCTACATCCAAATCCAATAGACAAAGTGCAAAGTCCAACAGATTGACTTTGTTCATGCCTGTTGGATGCAAAAATTTGCAATTAGTTAAGGTCAAGGTAATCTACCCAATCGTTACAAATAATTTGCCCAATTAAAATGTGTGGGCGTAGGTAGTGAAACAATGGAACATTACTCAAAGGGCTTATTCAAGCTTGATTCTTAACTATTTGGGAAATAAAAAGGGATGTTGGTGATTCAGTGACAGATCAGTTGGGAATTAAAAATGAAGCAGTCCATTACTTTAAGCATTTTTACAGGGCCTCAACCACAATGAACATAGACGAACAATGTAAACGGTTAGATATTTTTCCACTCATGGTCGATGAAGAAGAAGCGAATACATTGTACAACCTAGTTACATTGGAGGAATTGAAATCGACTCTATTTCATTGTAAGAAGGAAAAAAGTTCGGAACCAGACGGGTGGACAACAAAGTTTTTTTATCTATTTCTTTGATTTAGTCGGTGAGGATCTCTTAGCGATGGTGGAAGAATCAAGAATTTTAGGCAAAATTGTCGATGGTCTAAATGCAACATTTTTGACATTGATCTCGAAGGCCAATAATCCAAAAACTTTGAGGACTATCGTCCAATTTCCCTTTGCAACCTGTGCTATAAGATTATATCTAAAGTTATTGCCAATCATATCAAACCTTTCCTGTCTAAGTCAATCTCTTCTGAATAGATGGGCTTCCTGAAAGGTAGGCATATACAAGATGCAATTGGTATGGCTCATAAAAGCCTTCACAGTATTAATAAGAAGAAGTTAAAAGCCCTTGTCTTAAAACTGGACTTAAAGAAAGCCTACGATTGCACCGACTGGGACCTTCTTAGAATGATCCTCCTGGAAATTGGGATGGGATTACATTTGGCCAATTGAATCATGTCTTGTATCACTTCATCGTCATTTGTTGTCCTTATTAATGGCGAGGCTACTGAATTTTTTAGAAGCGGAAGGGGAATCAGGCAGGGGTTCCCTTTATCACCTGTTCCGTTCATACTCATCATGGAGGGCCTCAGTTTATTATTGAAAAACAGTCAAGCGGAGGGAACTATCTCAGGTATAAAGATTGCTAGATTCACCAAAATCCTTCATCTTTTGTTTGTGGACAATATCCTCATTTTATCCAAAGCTAGCCTATTGGAATGGAGAGAGACCGACAAATTGATTTCACTTTTCTGTAAAGCCTTTGGCCTTGCAGTGAACTTATCAAAATCAATAGTCCATTTTGCAGGACTATTAGAACTTGAATTGGGTGAGTTCAAATCTGTCTTGCATTATACCTTTAGTGATCTCACTAACGGGTTCCGTTACCTGGGATATTTCTTGAAGACTGGAGCACATCGAACAAAAGATTGGGGATGGATTGTTACCAAAATTACAAACAAAATCGACCACTGGTGTAACAGGTGGCTCTCACTAGCTAAGAGATATATCTTGGTTAAATATGTACTGGAAGGACAAACAATGTACTGGATGTCCATGGAAGCTTTGCCTCGTTCGGTTTTAACCAAAATTAGAAAATTGTTTTTTGATTTTTTATGGAATGGCCATCCAGACAGACAACATTTTCACCTTTGTAGCTGGGAGTTGCTTTCAAGACCCAAAAGGAATGGGGGTTGGGGTATCTGCAATATAAAACTATTCAATATGGAATTAAATTCAGTCACTCTCCAGCGCATCTTAACGCAGGAGAGTCTATGGCATAGTGTAATCATAGATAAATATCTACAAAATACCTCACTTATTAATTGGCTCAGAAGACCGAACCATAAATACAATTCTACATCAAGGGTTTGGGTAAGTCTCCTCTGCGCACTCTCGATCATCCTTCATTGGATTACATGGTGTCCTGGGACTGGAAATCAAATTAAAATCGATTGTGACAGGATATTGGGAATGGGAATTAGATCCATTCTTAGCACTGAGCTATTGACAACACTCAACAACAAACATGTGACATTCCTCTCACAAGCATCAAAGGCGCAGAAGCATTATAACAATACTGAGTGTTGGAGATCAAGCAATGAGATAGGATTAATGGGCGAGCAAGCAACAAAATGGTCAAATTACATAAAATACTTATGTGGAGAGGGGATTACATTGTTTGCAAATACCAAGGATGAATTGAAATGGGCTAGAGGCGACTGGTCTGGGGAATTTACAGTCTTGAATTGCTATAATGAAATTCTATCTACACAGTCCATGCCGATTTGGAGCGGATGGAAGGTTGATTGTTGGAAATGGTGAACACAATTAAAAATAATTTTATTCTTCTCACTAGCTGTTGAAAACAAAATTCTTACCTGGGGCGTACTTCTTAAGAAAGGATGGATAGGTCCAGGACTTTGCTATCTGTGCAAAGCAAATTCTGAAGATACTCGTCATCTTCTCATCCACTGCAACTTCACTAAGAGAGTGTGGGCTTATCTATCGCAACTTCTAAAATCAAATTTTAGGTGGAATGGTCCTACAATAGGCGACTGTATGGAAGCATGGATACAGAACAGGTCGGCACCCTAGATTCTCCCATTAATAATGATTTGGTTTATATGGAAGGAACGTAACTCGGTACTATTCGAAGGGAAGTATCCTTTGGTAACCACTGTGGTCTTCAAGATCCTAGGAACGCTCAATAAAAAACATCTGGACAACAAATCCTAGGCACTGGGATTAAAACCATTTTACAGAATTCAAGGTTATTCAGTGGCCTTTTTTGATGGGGTAGCGGAGGTAGGGGGTTCTAGATGTGAGACAGGAGGTACTCTGAAATGTTTTAAGGCTCTGGATTACAGATGGTACATCAATTGTGGTGCAGGGACCAATACTAAAGCGGAATTAATGGGATCATGGGCTTCTCTTACGATTGTGAGACTTTTGGAAATTCAACATCTACAGGTTATGGGGGATTCCAAAGTGATCATTGATTGGCTTAATTCAAAAGGGAATCTTCAAGCGATCAATATCGAAGGCTGGAAGATTAGGATAAGAGAGCAGATGGCAAATTTTCAAGGTATTAAATTCCAACATATTTATAGGGAATCCAATGAGGAGGCTGATAAGCTATCTAAGAGAGCTCTTTCCTCTTCGAAAGGTAGACTTACTTTTTTCACTTGGGATGGAGAAAGTGAGGGACCAACCCAACATATAAAAATTTTCTAAATCTTGAACCTTCTCGACTGAGTGTGGTTTTGAATTATCGAACATGGAATTGTCATTGAAATGATCAGACTTTATTATAAATTAGGCTGGACATAGATGCCATGTAATTTTCCAGCATCAGTTGTAGGTCATATGCAGGTCGGTAGGGATGACATGGAATGGTCGGAGGAATTTGCTTTTATAGTGGGATAGGACTAATATGGCAGTTTTTTAGTCATTGCCCATTTTGATGAAGATGTAAAAAATATATATAATTAATATAATTTTTGAGCGATTTTTCTCCTGGAAAAAAAAATCTTGATTCTTAACATCATACTAAATCTAGCGTTTACTGGAAGGAATCGTACATTAACACTTCAAATGCAAGATGGGAGTCTGCTGAACCTAGTTGTAGATCTAAAAGACACTTGACATCTAAAATGTTGGGCATGCATGTTGACTCAGATGGTGCATTTATCGACAATAGAGAAGAGTATGGATCATCTACATCTTCATCCAAACATTCATCTGAAGACAATGTAGACTCTAATGGTATTTCAGAAACCATGAGTCAATCTGAATAAGTGTATGAAACATTTTATGCATTTTTGATCCATATGATATTTGTATGTCAACTAAAAATGAGCATTGAACTTACATATGATCTTACATGAAGTTATGAATCTTTTGTTATGTTTTATGAATGATATGTTTTTTTATTATGGATAATATAATATAATTTCTTAGCTCATATGTTTTGAATATGGTCAATATAGCAATACTTTTAAGAAATTATTTATGTTTCATTCAATGTAACTTGTATTTATTTTTTTATTATTAAAAGTAAAAAATTATTAAAAAGTGAAGTTGAATTTTTAAAGTATATTGTGATATTTTCATGGCATTATGTATTACCTTGTGCTTTGCGTGATAATAACATTTAAAACGTAAACATTTAAGGGTTGATTTTATGATTTTGTTTACAATAATGGTGAGTTCTTTTACCACATTATAAAAATGTGTCATTTTCATACCCCAATTTTAGAATGGGTGCTACCGGTAGCAGTACTTTTTAATTTGATGGTTGATTTTGAGGTTTTGGTTTTAATGGTACCAAGTGATAAAAATACGATTTCAAATGATCTCAAAATTTAACGTTTTGAAAAGAAAAAAAAATCAAAAACATCTTAATTTGTTTTAGGTGTTGATTTTAAGGTTTTTCTGAGCCACTGTCTAAGTTTTGAAGGCCATGTTTGAAAAATGTTGTAATTTTGACCCCGTTTTAAAAAATCATGCTACCGGTAGCACCACTTTTTGATTTGGGGGTTGACTTTGATGTTTTTTATGCAAAAATATGGGTTTTTTGGGCCAGAGTTCTTGTTTTGAGGTCACAGTTCTTATTAAGTTGGTAACTATGTTCAAAGCCTTCAAACCAACCAATCATGTAATTTATGATTGTAAATTAGTTTTCTTCTCTAAGAAGTAATGGGGAATATTGGACATACACTAGGCCCAATTATGTCGCATAACGATGTGTCAACCAATAAAAAATTAAACATTGGAAATTAAAATATTAGACAATTTTTTTGTTTTTCTACAAATTCAAATTAATATAAGGTTTTCCAAAACATTAGGATATCATGAATTCATCAAATGAAATAATATGAAGTCAAAGGGCTTTAACCTCCAGACGAAAACTACAATCCCCGACGGAGGAAAAAGAATGAGCTAAGGTTTATCCTAGGGAATAGAATGAATTTATTGATTAACATATATATATATATAGAAGGAGGAGAGAAGATTTAAGAATGTGTAGAAATTATTTGAATGGACGGATTTCCATTTGAGTTTGAATAATTGTTGTGTTTTTTTTTTTTTTTATTAAATTATAATTGAAGTATAATATTATATAAGGGGTTGTGTTGGGGAAAGCAACAAAATCATAGAGTTTATACATAATTTAGGCTCAGAGCCTAAAGATTCACCTACTACTGACAGATTATAAAACATATATAACTTCTTAAAAAAATTCCAAGTAATTTCACTGCAGATTTCTTTTACATACTGCCCTAACAAAAAGACAACTTTGTAAAACATCAACTATAGATTGATTCATAATCTGGTATATTCTATACACCATCACGCATTAGAGAATTTCCTTCTACTTCCATCGAGACTGTGTCACGTCCATCATGTTCTTCCTCTGAATTCCAATGGCGAGACATTGTTGAAGCTTGATTAATAGAGGATGACTGAGTATGTTGGGGCAAAACTAGTGACCTCAAATATCGACACTTTGTTTCCAGATTGTCCATACATTGATTAAGATTTGATATTGTATGTTCCAAGTTCCCAACTTTAACCATTACCTACTTACGGGTAGTGGTATTGGTTGCAATTAGCTCTTCACGACGACACAAAATGCATTTGAAATCATTCCAGGTAGGTTCTATGTTTATATTAAACAAGCCTTCAAAATGCTATTAATTCCACAACTAGAGCCAATCGGAATAAGGGTAAGAGGGTGACCAGGGTTGCCAAGACACAAATACTCAATAAGACCTCTTCCCAAATTAGCAATAGAAGCAAGGGGAAAGCTACCAAAATAACCATACCACACCCCATACACAAGTCCACTGCTAAAGCCCAGGGAACCATAAGAGAAAAGAAAACCTCCAAAATTAAAATTGAGAAGGACAGAGCCCTAAGAATTGAAAGAGACAAGGCCACAATAGATAAACCTCAAGACTAGGGGGAGTCTGGTCAATAGTCGATTTTCCACCGACCTTGAATGAGGAATGCCCAGGAATCTTGAACCCCTACATCATGAAGCTCCAAACACCCTAGAGTGAATCCATAGCACAATTATGTTGTCTTATCCACACAACATGATCCCACCTTCACCACCACCAAATACAATGAATTCCCCTACTTGAGCCATCCCCCAAGAAAACTTAAACTCACACAAACAAAATTGAATACTCCCATCAATTTTGTGGCTAAACAAATGTACGAGCTGCCTATTCGCATGAGTCTTCACCCTTTCACCCTGCCACCTATCCCATCCAATAAATATACAAGCCATAAGGTTATGGAATGGGTAGTGACCCTTTAGGTCCATTGATTAATATTGTTCCTTCTGCTAGTCCTGAACCCACCTTGGCCCAATGATCTACTTCGAAGTTATTCTTCTGCTTGATGTGGTATAAGCTATGATCTTTAGATTCATTGAGGAAGGCTAATGTACGAGAGATTGTGCCAATAATAACATTGTTACTAAAGACATGCCTTTTAATGAGTGCCATGATCACAAGTATGGAATCACCAAAGATGGTTATCTTATTAATCCCCTTTTCTCCATCAATATTGACATCTTCCCAAAGGGCGTAAGCCTCAACAATGTTGTTAGAGGCCTTGCCTAGGTCCCAAGCGAAATAAACAACATAATTACCTCTGGGATCTAAAATAACCCCCCCCCGCCCCCCACACTTACCGCTACTGTGGTGTATAGAATTATTAACGAGAGTGGGAAAAACAATAAAAGTGGGATGGCGAATCGATTTGTGGAAGGCACAAGAACGGAATTGATGAAGATAAGTGAAGAATAAGATAATGGAGTTGAAGAACAAAATGTTGCAATTGAAGAAGAGAACAAGAGAATGGAATTGAAGAGAATCACAACAATAGTTGAAAGGCAGAGACAAAAATAGTAATAATAATAATAGTGTTCTGGAAAGAAGCGAAGAAGCAATATGTAAGAATGACAGTGGACAATGATGAAGAAGGACCTTACATGAACACAATTTGTTTTATAGGTTGTTCATCTTAGTCTATGTATATTCTTATACAGACAATTAGCACAAAAATATGAAAAATGAACTATGACACTTGTGCCACACCGCGAATATTGTTGGGGGTTTCACTCCCACCACTGTCTCGATGAACGTCCTTTCCAGACGGTGAAGACGTGACAACGTTCTGACACATCCATTTTTGTTTTTATTAGTTGCTTTTGGGGAAATCACACATTTTAACTTTAATTAATTGCGGGGCAATCACACAGTTCAATTCTTAATTGCAATCAAACAATAATTTTTATTTTCAAGTCTATCTGAGAGTAATTTTTATTTTAATTTAATTAATTGCAGGGAAATTACACTGTTAATATTATTTATTCTAAATAATTTTTTGGGCAGCCGCGTAGTTCAATTCTCAACAACAAGCATTGATTTTTTATTTTAATTAATTGTTAGGGAATCACACACAACAACAAGCAACCCTTTCAATCATGTTTATTATTATTACTCTTACTTTTTTTAGTACCACATTCCCTTCAACTCAATTGGAAAGTGGAATGCCACGAGTTCCTCCATGTAACTCATGTCCTACATATCCATATGAATTTGCATCTCTACATTTTTCTCCCACTCCACTCCACTCCTTGTTGCATGTCTCCTTCAATAACCTCTCTTTGCTTCTCATTGAAAAACATTGCCTTTGGTTATTCTATTGATCAACGTAGATCCATCTTAACTCTAGATATATTAAGCATAGAGAGATATAAAAAATAAATTGAAATGCAAACTTCTCAATACTCAAAACATCTCAGATCTACATTGGTTGGCGTGTGTATTACCACATTATGTTCTTAAATTTTCTCAAATTTTTATTTTATTTTGTTTCATAAGAACTGAGGTTACACATCTCATCTATGTTGGGTTGTCAGTTTTTGAAATAAATTATATTGGACCATCTTATGCCACATCTCATGTCAAAGTCAAGCACGAACGTGACACATCTCCCTCAAACTGGGTCGAGCTGTAGAATGCACCTCGCTTCTCTTCGCGCAACCATGGATGAAGCATGGGAATTTGTATGATTCCTCAAGAAAAACATGCAAGCTAACATAATACTTTGATCCGCATCATGGCATGAGATATCCAGAAGGCCCTTGTTGTCATGGCAAAGCTTTCAAAATTTTCAATGCTTATCAATGACATTGTCTTGATTGCAAAGCATTTTGTTGTATCCCCATGAAGTAAAGATGTATGATGAAAGTTCAGATGTAGAAAATTCTCTGGTGATAAAGACTCAGATTGGCCTCAATGTACAATAGCTATGTTGCTTGCACGATTAACCACTAAAGTTGTTAAAGACAAATTGTTTCATTTTGTCTAATTTCGTAAGTGTACAACATTTATCCATAGAGTTGATCCTTGAAGCGAATATCTATACAAGCACACTAGTCAAAATATGACTAAAGCACATCACTTTGTTTTGGATATATGAAATGCCCCTATCCAATTGATCGAATCATCAGACTTTGAAAATAAACCAGTAAGAATCCCTAGTAAACCGATTAGCGTAGATGACATAGTCTAAACGTTCTACGTTTTTTCCTTTTTTGGGCATGTTTTTCCGACAAGTTTTGCCTAAAATCCAACCAAACATTTAGAAGGATAGCTAGAATTGTAGAATTCGATGGTTGATATCACATATTATGGGTGCCCAAGGGGGTTTTGAGGGCATTGAATTGATTTATGCATTCAAAAACATGATTTAAGCAATGTAAAATTGTGCTTTCGCAAACAAYTGTGTTGCGGGATTCCGGTGATAGTTCTTGAAAAAAGTAAAAAACATAGAATGTTTAGACTATGCCAACATAGACTACTGCACCTCACCCGAGGGGATTCAAACCAAGCACCTGCTAGTACAAATCAAGCGAAAATGCCCAAAATCATTGGTAGMAACTAGTTGAAGTAACAAAATATTTCAAGAAAAAATTAAAATATACATATATAGCTGCCTTTTTGGCACTCTAGAAGACTAAGTCTATATGTTGCTTCTCAACCAATAAATATTATATCTACTGATATAAAAAGTTTAGTTATTACAGTATTCCAAGAGTTCTTGGCTAACAATGCTAGATTCCAAAACGTAAGAAACAACTATGAGCTRATATTATTGAAATCATAAAATGTCCATTGCTAAAAACAATAGGAAATACATCCTCGCGGGATTCACTGCATTTCAATGGAAGAAAGTTACCTCTTTAGGAAGAGGGACCCCTCCTCAATTTTAGTGATAACCAACAAGCCCTACCAAAATAAGAAAGCTTCCTTGAAAAGATTGCCTACTTTCTCGTTGAGTTCTTGATATACGTGTTGAAAGGAAATATTTTCAAACTACTTTTTAGCTCTCTAAATTTTTCTGTAATTACAACAAGAAGTAAATTCTCCAGCGTGACATTACCATTTTCTCAATCTATTATCAACTTAGAGTCCCTTGTGATTTATAGTCTTGATATTCCTCTATCAGCTACATCTTTTAATAGCACACAACTCAATGTTGTTATTTGTGCATTGTCCAAATGTTGCTTTAAAAGAACTATGATGATTTTTAGACAAGAATAAAATGCCACATGATCAACAAATCCTCGGGGTGCCTTATCTTTCTCCATCAAAGTATCTCTGGGACTTTGAAAAATCAATATTCATATGTTTTGATATTATGGGAGATTTAACCTTCATGGGATTTCAAATTCCCCCACAAGCATATCTTACTTGGTGATTTACCTAAAGAGGAAGCATTTATTTTCCTTGGAATATTGTTTCATTCCTAACTAACTAGATTGCCCATGCCAATGTAGAAGGTAGAGCCTTATGTTCTAAAATTGTTTTGTTCATGCACCAACCTTTAAAATAATCCGAGATAGTCTCTCCTAACCACTTTGTATTTCCATTTGATAATTTCATAGCTTCACAGAAACTTCTTTTAAACAAGGGTCACAATGAATCAATTGATTCATCATTATTTTGACAAAGGATGCACTACGAGGATCCTTGCAACACCCTGTTTCCCCCAGTTTGTAAATATAACTGAACTGGCCAAGAACTATGACAAACTCATAAATGTGAATATGTGATGTAAATGGACCTTGAGGAAGAGGTCAATGAATGTGTATAACATTTTGAATTTATTGCAGGACTGCTGATGAGGGGATGTGCAAAAAAAGAGACCACGATGGCGGTGGAAGGCACCTGAAAATGTGGCGTTAACTTCCACCGAGAATTAAAAAAATACCATATTTGGACTCCACTAGCTCGGAGAACCAAAAGCGTCTCGTTGGCCCTGAAATTCAATGCCTCACAGGCTGGTAGGCAGATGGCTTGATGAGGGATGGGATGGTGAACCTCCCATCCATAGAGCCGTCAGGCCTGATCGATGCGAGGGTAATCATGCCACACGCAACCTTGCGAGAGGATAAGGCGTATGGCAGAAGCGATTAGGAGGGCAGACACGAGGGGAACTCTGACATTACGCAGAGTGAGTGATAGCAGAGAGGAAGGATTGCAACCTTCGCTCCTAGTCACTGGCAGATAGAGAGACACAGTCTCGGAGCATCGTGATCTCAGCTCGGGGGTGGCTAGTGGTAAATCTGTTGGGAGTCGCTGAGCCTACGGTTGGGCGGAAACGAGCACCCCTCTCAGTAGTTGCACCCACTTCTAGTGTTATTTCTGATAAAGTATTTTATGTATTACATCTTGAAATTCATACACT
>JASDQU010713323.1:14087-29860 GCA_032191745.1 Picea mariana
TATTATTAATTTTTTTTTATATTATAATTTTTAATTATTCATTTATAAAATTATCTACACAAAATAAAATTGAATAAATAGCATCTACAATGATTAATAGAGATCCAGATCTCAACTACCCATATCTTTATGCAATCCCAAGGTCTGAATCTATTTATAACTACTTTTTGGCTACTCATCAACATCTTAAATGCAATTCAACCAACTATGAGCTGTAATAGTGGAATCTTTATTTATTTACAGTGGAACAGGGTACGTTTCTGGCAATGGAGCGCAATCAGTAAAGAGAACATTTAACTGTGTACTTGATTAGGTGAAATTGGGCAGAGAAATGAGTATCCCAAGACGACATCATGATAGGTAAGTTAGTCATTAAAGAGGATAGGGATGAGTCGACAACATTTACGAGGAGGTTATTTGTGTGGCCAGGATTTTGCCTCTTTCAATGACTAGTGTGTTGTTGGTGGAACGGTCAGATGACTCGCACCAAACTCCAAACTGCAATCCATTTCAGATTATATAATTCTTGGCATTCTAGATTACCAGGTGGTCGCTGGTTTGAAGACAATAGAGGTGCTTTGAGCAGTCTGGACTTCTCAGACATGATTTGTGATTATGATGTTGGACAGAGTAATGGATATGTCTTGCCTTTTGTGCAGAAAGATGGCATGGAAATATGGGTGTTCATATCAATAACACATTTGTGGGCTCTGCTATAACGCATTTGTGGGCATTCATCTAGAATTTTGACTAGATTTTCACTCTGTTATTTATCTCTCGATTTGTTGATAGATACTTAACTGTTTTTGGAATAAGCATTTTATCATGGCTCAAAATACAGGATCCATTCAGGTCGGTGATACTGAGTACCAAGACCGCAGCCACACCCAAACTCAACTCAAGCAACTCATATTGATCAAATGGAAAAATCATAGAGATGATTCCTAGAGGCCGAACTAATCCTCAGCCTCAGACTGCTAATTCTAGTCCAACTCAGAAGCTGGGGCTCGGGGATAAATTCAAAGACATTCTTAGTGCAAGCCTTACTCACACTACTAATTTACTTCTAATGAGGCCTCTGACCATCTCTCTTTGTTGCCTTTTTAACAGAGGAGGCTTAGAGTAAGACAATTGAGGCTTCAGGTTCTATTCTCACATCCATTTTAACTCTGTTCGGCTTGTAGATCCATGTAAGGACAAGCGCAGACATAGGCATACTATTGAAAATAAAATTCATAGGCTAGAGGTAGCACGGAGTGGAGACCTGCCAGAGAATGTAGCTGTACAAAAGCTCATTGTGTGTGCCTTTTACTTTAAGGCCCATTCTGTGTATATAAAAAAAGTAAAAGAAAACCATTGTCGTAGGAAGCCCACTCAAAACCCTCCTAACAAATATGAGTGAGATGAGTGAAATTGGAAATAGAATGAGAGAAATGGAGTGTTTTAATCCTAACAAATTTGGATTGCAAATTTAAGTTGTAACTATAATATCTGTGCATGTCCAATGCTTTGAAAGATATTCAAGGACAACTTGTTCACATGTTATAAATGAAAGAATTGTTATAAGGTCTAAAATATTATTCTTCCCCCCTTAATGCTACCTCTAATTTTTTTTTTCTCATTATTCTCCTCTACCTTTACCTTCCATTTTTAACAATATTTTGCTCACTCATTTCTTAACTGGTTCTTTCATCTATTAATATTTTCTTCAATCTATTATATCTTCTTCCTTGTTCTTAACTGGTTCTTTCATTACCCTTCAAGGTTGAAGGCTTCAATTTTTACTTATTTGGCTTGCAAATTTAAGTAGTAATTATAATGTCTATGCACAGCCATTTCTCTGGAAGATATTCAGGGGCATCTTTCTCACCTTTTATAAATGATATAATTCTTACGAGGTCAAAAAAAAAAATATCCATGGCCATTGAGCAGTTTCTAACAGAGGTGATTGGTTAGACTTACTTCCTACAAACTTCTCCATTAATTATTAGCCCTAGCTAGTTAAAGAGGTCATGTCTCCCAGCACTGCAATTTCCAAACAATCACGCAAGTTCAGGTTTTAGGAAAGAGTCAAGTGGATGCAAAACAAATCGTCTGAAAATATCTCCTTTGAAATCAACCACTGACTATTAATCCACTTGAATACTATACTGCATTGTCATTCACCTTCTAATCTTAATCATTTACAAGTATAACAACTATGAACAATGCATAATAATTAAATAACATGTATAATAGAATAAGTATAATGATCTGCAGTCATTGGTTTTATCTATTAACGTTTCTGGAATGTCAAATGAGGTAGTATTATTTGGCTACCAATGCGTTACTGGATTTTTATTAATTAAAACACCATTAAGCCTTTATAGTACTATCTCTAACACCCAACCAAGGTTTGAGCAAATTCTAGGCATAATAATTTAGTAAAAAAAAAATTCCTCTATGTACCTTGTCTATACAGTAACTGTTTTACAAAACATTCTTCATCTGTACTTTGAATTTTTAAAAACATGACATATTTCAAACATCCTGCCTCAAAAAACATTGGATCAATATTCCTCAATATAAATAAGTGACTAAGACTTGATGGAAAAAAAAAACAATGACTTAAACCTGAAGAATACTAGATGAAAAATTTACGAAGCAAATACTTAATCAAATGGAAGACGCTAACTGTTATCACCCAAAACTGTCCACAGCAAAGTTTGTCACCAACTTTATTGGACACTGTCTAAGAGATCAGCTAGGGAAGGTGTATCGTGGTTAGCCACTCGATCCCTCTCTCTTCTAAACTAATGCATGCTAGTCAGAGCATCGTATCCTTGTAACATTTATGATTTTTTTAACTCAGATTTGTATATTGTTTAGTGTCCTATTCACAATGGGAGTTGGAGAGAAGACAATCAGATGACAATAAGGGTTTTGGGAAATAATGAAATCGAATCCTACAAACACAAATTCAGATTTCATATAAAGACGACCCTCTCTAAGCCCATCATTGAACGTACTGTTTATGACTCACACAAACATGCCAAAATTAGCCACCATAAAATTGCCTTAACTACTGGTATTAGCTAATCTATTAGATAAGCAAAGGCTAAATTTATCTTTAAAAACAACACTTCTAAAGATAAGTCGAAAAGAGCATGAAAACGAAAAATAAATCTATCCAAAATAGGTACCCTCCCCCTATGCTCATCCATGTCAAATTCGGAATAGACCAGAGTTAGAACAAGAAGTTGTGCCCTCATGCTTAAGCATCCTATTGTTCAAACTCAGCACCACAACAAACAAAAACTTGAGGCAAAGGAAGATGCCCTATCTGCTAGTGTACATAAACAAACCAGTTTTGGAAATAGACCTCCAAATAATGTTCCCTATATGTTGGTATAAAGGCACCTTCTTCCTCGTGATCGACATGCCAAAGCACAGGAGAAAATCAAGCCTAGAGTAGACTCGTCAAAAGCAATAAAAGAAAGCCAAAAATAAACCTCTATATCAATGGTTTTCTTCAAAAAAATTCTCCATGGGAAACACTAGAAAATGCTAAGAATAGCCTCTTACTAGGCATTGATTTCAACCTGCCATGGCACATGCAAAAAATGAAGGACAAATGCAGAATCCAAAATCCAAAATTACAAAATTTAGATCCAATGGGTAATAGTAAGCAAGATCAAAGTTCCTGTAACAACCCAAATTGGATGCAGACCTTGCAGACCATTTTGGCACAAAGACAAAATCTCAGTGCTGTGGGTGGTGAAGCTCAGGTTTCATTTTTGAAACCGGGCTCTGATACCATATGTAACACCCTACCAACATGTTAAACAATTAATCTTTTATTTTATACATATACAATAACAAGTTTTCTTTAACATAATTTCATTTCATTTACACAATTCTTCTACATTTGCTTAATGATAAATCTAAATAGCATGATGAAATAAATAATAGGTTAACTCTAATATTTCCAACTTAAAACTAAAGTATATACAAAATATCGACAACAAATACCACTAAAAAATACCTCTTCCTTAGTTTGTCGAAGCTCATCCATTGTAATGTAGTCCTAGGTGCTTTCAAACATTCGTTTCCCGCTTTCCCAGAGTGAAACAACAGAATCCTCCCTCTCAACTAGCAGCCTAGACGGATTCCTAGCTCCAAGAAACCTTTCGGTTTCTTAGCCCTCCGTGCCCATGACTCCAAGAACAACAAAGCACAAATTCTCAAAGAAAACTATCACAAGAATTATATCTTCAAAGAATTTTACAACCTCTCATTATGCTCAAACCTCTCCATCCTCTTCCTCCTCCTCTCTACTTCTTCTCCCTATTTATCAAGTTTCCATACACACTTCCCCAAGTCTCCTCAACCACCCTCATTATTATCCATCAACCTCCCTTATCTAGATATTTTGGGAAAATATTAAAATAAAACTAAATATAAATGACTTGCATTAAACAATAATAAATAAAATAAAATGTCTCTATTCTCATGCTAGCTAATAAATGTTATCTGATAATTTTCCCCAAAATGTACATAAACCCCCACCATGCTCATTTAATTCATCACACCCACCATCTATCAAAGTCAAGAAGGTATTTAATGTTTTTAGATATTTGTATGCAATATAATTTACATATTCAATAAACATTCAATTAAGTAGTTAATAATTCACTTTAATAAATAATACATTAATTA
This sequence comes from Picea mariana, assembly GCA_032191745.1. NCBI lineage: Eukaryota > Viridiplantae > Streptophyta > Pinopsida > Pinales > Pinaceae > Picea > Picea mariana. The sequence goes on from JASDQU010713323.1 coordinate 18,786, forward strand.
CTTATACTAGTGTACATGGGTAGGGTATGTGTGCGTAGCTAGCGGACACATATCTCATGCATATACTAACGATCAACAATCATTGCCTCTAGTGCATAGTTCCTATATGATCACCAAGACATGTAAGACAACAGATCAAGTAATGCATCATTTAATAATATTAACGAACTAAACTACACCAATTCATCAATAACTCATTGTCACACTTAAAATATCATTAGGAAATCAAAGAGGGTTTTAAACATGGTAGGAACTGAGTGAGTAAACAATAGTGGAATCTGCAATCCCCAATTAGTATTCTCAACCAACATCGAAGCATCCTTCCTTCCTAATCTACTTCCATCTTCCATCCCATCATTTCCTCTGTTGGACTAAGATGGAGCGTCAACTATATCGACCTTACTTAAGATAGAACCAGTAAGTAGAAGTGTCATACATCTCAACCAAGCTTCCCCAACAGGAAACTAGCAGTCGTCATCACACGTCTAGGGGAGCGCGACTTCACACAGCCCTCCCACGACTCTAGGTTTCAGAGGATAACGGTGGAAAATACCTCCACCTCTCCTCATAGAACTAGGGTCAACACAACTAGCAGTCCTCATCACATGTCTAGGGGAGCATGACTTCAAAATCCCCTCCCACGACTCTAGGTTTTGGAGGATAAACGGTGGGAAATACCTCCAGCCATCCTCATAGAACTAGGGTCAACACCCTACATCAAGCCATACTATGAAACTACTGTTCTTAGAGTCACGTCATCAAACATCCACTATGGGTAAGTTGTGCATCCTGTCAAAACCACACTTACCATAGATCATAGTAATATTTCGAATCATAAATTAAATAGTAAGTACAACTTATAGAATACAATATTTTCTTGATGTCTACGACATCTCAATTACCTCCATACTATAGTCATTTGGCTATCACATAGCTCATCATCCTGTAGGTTAGTTCACCAATAACACATATTGATGTAGATACATCACAAATTTATATAAGAATCCATGGTTGCATTGACGCTCAATTAAGAAATGTATTCCTATTTACATCATGCATTGCACCTATTATACATTCATAACATAACTTGAATTGGTATACATGTACCGAACTTACCCATTTTAATTTTCATGTTTAAATAATCAAATAACTATATTTGTCATGAGCATATATCATTTAACATACAAATAGATCTACAGGTACACATCTCAATGTCTAACAAAGTCTAACTGACTCCAAACAAATGCTAAACTTTGAATTATTAAGATTAGTAAACAACAATGTTCTAACTACCTAAGGTCAAAATATGGGGCATTACACTTAATCAAAGATTATTGGAACAAATCAAAAATTTGAAAGAGAAATAATCTGAGAAAAAATAAAAGAATAAAGTTGAAAAATTAGATAAGGAAGAAAAATCATGCCTAAAGCTTCATAATAACACTTTATCACATAAATTAAGAAGTTAAACAGTAATAAGAAGACACTATAGAACAATTTATAGAAACTTATCAACAAGGAATCATTGGTTAATAAAGATACAATAACCGAACCTATGGAGCTAGAGAAGTCTTTAGGTGTAAAAATCATAATTGTGGATAAATGAATTAATATAGACCCAATCAAAATCCATTTGATGTAAAAATATCTTCAAATGTAAAAGTAGAAACAAGTTAGGGGTATGAAGAAGACTCAATTCCATGTAAATGTGTTGAACCTACACAGAATAGATATAGCTAGAAAATACCACACACATTTTCAAAAAGAAATTGAGAAAGAAGAAGCAAGAGAGAAAGAATGGAAGAATTATCATTAACCGTAATGAATAATGAATAATTTACACATGATATACTCTGTATAACTCAACCAATGCACATTGAAGGATAATCCAATGGGCCATAGTGGTGGTCTAGAGTGATCTGGACACATACCAACAGTTATGGCAGTAAACTGCCACCTAGTCTAGTCTCTCAGGAAGTTACGGGAGTGAACTGCCACCTAGCTGAGTTAACTAGCCTACCAATCTTTAGTTAACTGACTGAAACAGAGTGAAGTGAGGAGGATATTAGGGAATCATGGGTAATTCTCCATTCTGGTGATCATACCAAGGATAATGTGCATTATCTTGTGATGATCCCAAGGTTGCATGGTGACAAAACCAATGCAACATCTAGACACCACTCAACTAGTCAAACTGAAGTGAAAATTGAAGATAATATTCTCCCTAGAGGAATATTCTTCCTAAAATATAGGAGACTAGATAATCACTAATAATTACTAATAAATAAGGAAAAACCTTGGGAGAAACAAATCCTAAGTGTGTGTGAAGTAACTCCAACACCCCCCCTAAACATCACTATGGTGAAAATAGAAAATGGATCTCGACAATGAGGCCATGTTAGGTACCCAAATAGAAAAGATACACTGAAATAAAGTGAGGAAAGAGGGAAAACCTCATGGGAAAACCCCCCCTCAAGGTACAATGTATGTAAAAATAATAACTATACTTGTTAGGCAACTATGTCCTTCACTCTAAGACGAATTTGTAGAGAATGGAACTTCTTCTCAGTGAAGGTCTTGGTGAAGATGTCTTCCATTTGTTCTGTTGAAGGATAGAACTATAGGTCGATGATCCCCTCGTCTACTAAGTCCTGTATGTATTCCATGTGAATCTTGATGTGCTTCATCTGCTGTCTCTGAACTAGATCTCTGTAGAACTTCAGAGTGCTCTCGTTGTCACACCAGATGACGATCAACCGATGAAACTTAATTCCCTACTCAGTTGGAAAATGTTCTAGCCACATAGCCTAAATGGTTATGTTAACTACCCCTTTGTACTCTGTCTCGGTTGAATATAGAGAAATGACAGCTTGCTTCTTGCTTGACCAACATATAGGCCCAAAAAAAAGACTGACTAAGAAACCATATGTGGACTTGGGATCAGTGTTATCACCAACCTAGACAGAATCAGTGAACCTGATGAAATCCAATGTAGAGTCTGCTGCATAATGAATTTCAAAGGTGATGGTGCCCTGTACGTATCTAAGGATATGATTTACAGTCTTCCAATGTAGCTCATGTGGCTCTTGCAAGAACCTGGAAACTGCGCCAACTGCATAGGAGAGGTGTGGTCCAGAGTGTGTGAGATAGAACAAGTTGCCCACCAGCTTTCTATATAGTGTGTTTTCAACCAGCGGAGTGTCCCCGCTATTCTCAAGTTTGACTTATGATAGGAAAGGAGTCAGAGCAGACTTGCAGTCAAACTCTGAAGGAGATCTCATGCATACTTGGCCTAAGAGAGTTTGATGCCTGATTCATCCTAATTGATATCGAGTCCAAGGAATAAGTATAGTGGCCCCATGTCCTTCATCAAAAAACTGTCATGTTGAATCCTATTGACTGCAACAATAGCTGAAGTTAAGAAACCAATGATCAACAAATAATCAACATACAAAACTAAGAGTAGAAGTGAATCAGTCGTCCTGAGCATGTATACATTCGTGTCTAATTTACAACATACAAACTGCTATGACAATAGGTAGGAGTCCATATTGGCATACCATACCCTCAGATCCTGCTTGAGGCCATAAAGAGAATTATTCAGTCGAAAGATCAAATATGAATCCTACATAAATCCTTGGGGATTCTCCATATAGATCTCCTCGGAGAGATCACCATGAAGAAATGAATTCTTCACATCCATCAGATTGACTTCCCATCCCTTGGCCTCCGCAATGGCAAGGGCCAAATGTATGGAATCCATCTTCGCTACTAGAGAAAATGTCTCATCACAGTCAATGACATGGACCTAGTGAAATACTTTGGAAACAAGATTGGCTTTGTATCTGCTAATCTATCCATCCATTGCGCTCTTTATCTTGTAGACCAATTTGCATCTGACTAGTTTCCTTCCACAAGGAAGGCGAACTAGATCCCTATTCTAGTTCTTGAGGAGGGAGTTGTACTGCTCCTACATGGTGGATCCCCAAAAGGGATCTATAGTAGCCTTGCCATAAGACTATGGATCTGAAGACTGGACCAAGAAAATATTCCTAGAAAACAATGGTTCAGTGGCACTGAGTGCAATAGGAGGCTCCTCAAAATTAGATCAATTCCTCCTTGTATCGGCTGGATCACCAACAATATCCCCTGCATCTTGAAGAGTAGTTTGTGCCCACTTGGGCCTCTGCTCTGGCTCTGCATCTGCACCTGGATGCTCTGAATCTATATCTGACTATATAGACCATGTATCTTGATCATCTATGTCCTATAAATCATAACTCTCGTCTGAAGAAGAGTCGGCATGTGCATGCTCATCATCTTGAACAGGTGGAAGAATGAAGGTGTCTACATGCAGTTGTTCAGGTACATGTGAGACAATTTCCTTGAATTTGACACTTTGCTCAATGATGATCTGGTACGAGGAAATATGAATAAATCTTTATCTTTTCTCATCGTCGGGGTATCCAACAAAGAAACACTATGTTCTCTGTGGATCAAGTGCCTTCCTCTTTTCAGAGGGAATCCGGGCCCATGCACGTGAACCAAAAATATTAAAGTGGGTCACTTCCGGTTTGAGGCTGCTCCAAGCCTCGTAGGGGATCTTATCCTTGAAAAATCTATGGGGAGATCTATTTTGGATGTAGGTTGCGCAATTTAGTTCTTTGGCCCATAGTCTCTATGGTAGTGACTTTGCATGTAGCATGGAAGATGCCATCTCTTTTAGAGATATTTTTTTTTTCTCAGCAACTTCATTTTGCTGCAGAGTATAGGGAACTGTGTGGTGCAAATGAATCCCTTCCTCATGAAAAATATTTTGTATCTCATGATTGACATACTCTCCCCCGTTTTCAGTTCACAGGACTTTGATTTTCTTTCCTAACTGTGTCTCAACTAGGGCTTTGAAATCTTTGAGGTGTTGAAAGGCCTCGGATTTTTTCCTGAAAAAGTAAATCCATGTGAAACATGACAAACAATCAAAAAAACTGAGAACAAACCTCACTTTTCTGATGTATGGATGCAGAAAACTACCCATGAGGTCACTATGGATCATATCTAAAGGAGAGGAATCTCTCTGAGTCTTTCCTTTGTCGAATTTCTCTTGAGGGTGTTTTCCAAGAACACATCCCTCACAAATTCCTTTGGAGAAATGGATGTCTAGTAGACCATCAACCAATATTTTCATTCTAAGTTGTTGTAATATCTAAAATTCAAATGCCTGAACCTTTCGTTCCATATCCTACTGCTTTCATCAGTATGGGTAAGCAATGAAGTAGAATCTAGTTCAATAAATTAAGAAAATGTATACAATCTAGATTGATGATTTACCTCATCGAAGAAACCATGGAATTGGTTTGCATGGCATAGTTTTCCACTGCATTTGGTGTGAATATTACTTTCTTTCCGGTGAAGGAATTCTTCATTTGATACACGGAGAAAAGTTTGACGAAAAGTTTGGGAACGTGAAACACATTCTCGAAGCTTTCGTTTGTGATTTCAATCCTTCCTTTTCTAGTGACTTTGACTAGAGAGTTGTCCACAATCAGAATAGGAGGAACTTTTCATGCATATAATGTAGAATAGATTGCTTTTATGGCATCCATGTGATGTGATGCTCCTGAATCTACAATCCAAGCATCGGGAGAGGAGTTGATGGAAATCAAGGCATGTCTATAATTTCCTTTCTTGGGATTCTAATCTTCTCACTTCTTCTTATTGGCACCCTCGGGGATGCGATCTCCAAGGTTATTTTTTTGAAGTATTTGATTCATTAGATCTATTTATTTTTTCATGCATGTGGATTCTAGATGAAATCCTTTCTGGCAATATGTGCATTTCTCCCCTTTTCTTTCCTTTCCACCTTTGGATCCAGAGGCATCGGTAAAGGGTTTTGAGTTCCCTTCCTTCTTTGAATTTGCATGATCTTTCCTTTTGTCTTTATATTTATATTTATGATATTAACGGCTGCCATCTTGCATAGTAAGTGCATGCTCCTTTGGGCCTTTGATTTTTCCCATGTTGATGACCTTGGTTTTCTCTTGTGTCAAGCATTCGATAAATTCCTCAAGAGAAGGCATCTTCTAGGTGGCTCCAGAGTCGAATTTGACTGAATGGAATGTGGATACGAACACAAATAATTCATGACCAAGTTTGGAGCGAATGGTGAGAACCATTTTTTTCTCCTCAGATTTATTAACCCCACAAGCTTTGAGTTGCGACAATAAATCCTTGAATTTTGTAAAGAAATCTTGGAGATTGTCGAAGATTTTTGGATCCAATGTGACCAATTACGCCTCGAGCATGTTTCCCCTTATCTTATCCTATTTTCCAAAGATCCCTTCTAAGTTGGTCCAGGATTCATTGGGGGTTTTATAGGAAGATATGTGAAAAAGGAGATCGAGAGAGATGATACTGCAAATTGTTCCAAATGCTTCATCCATTCGATTTAGATACTTGGATTTTTCTATGGCTGATGTCAGTTCTATGTTTGTATTCAAGGTTAACCTGTAAAATCATCTGGTTCAAAGATGCATTATTATTCTCTCCTTCCATGCAAAGTAATTGTAAAGTCTAAGAATGATTTTTTTTGGAAATTCCATTTTTCCATTGTCTTCAATCTTTTGTACCTGCAAACAATTTTGTGTAGCTTTTGCTTAGCATTCTGTCGACTCTGATACCATGTGGATTTGTTGAACCTACACAGAATATATCTAGATAGAAAATACCACCACATTTGTAGAGATAAATTGATAAATAAGAAGCAATAGAGAAAGAATCGAAGAATTGTCATTAACCGTAATGAATAATGAATAATTTACACATGATATACTATGTATAAATCAACCAATGAGAACTAGAGGAGAATCCAATGTGCCATGGTGGTGGTATAGAGTGATATGGACACACAACAAAAGTTACTGGAGTAAATTTCCACCTAATCTAGTATCTGAAGCAGTTATGGGAGTGAATTGCCACCTAGATGAGTTAACTAGTCTACCAGTATTCAGTTAACTAACTAAAACAGAGTGAAGTGAGGAGGAGATCAGGGAATCATGGGTAATGAGTCAATATGGTAATGATACCAAGACTAATGTGCATTCAATGGTGATGATCCCAATGTTGCATGGTGATAAAACCAATGTAACATCTAGACTCCACTCAACTAGTCAAACTGAAGTGAAAACTAAAGACAATATTATCCCTAGAGGAATATTATTCCTAAAATATAGGAGACTCGATAATGAATAATAATGACTAATAAAAAAGGAAAAACATTAGGAAAAAAAAATCATAGCTGTGTGTGAAGTAACTCCAACATTCCAAAGTTTAATAAAAAAAAACAAGAGATACGAGAAGTAAAGACATCCTAATCAGAAAAATTGATACTTCAACCAATCAATATATCAATAGATTGGGATCACCATAGAAATAAATGTCTGATTCCGTTTGCACTTGAGGGAGGCATAGTTCATCACCCAAAGTAATTATTTTATCGGGGTATACTGCCTGCAACATCATGCATGTGATGGAATCGTCGAGAACACATCCTATAACTCCCAATTCATGCATCTTCTGCCTTATCTACTCATTTTAAAAATCAACCACCTCCTACTCACTTGAATTCTCCATTGTCTCTTCACTTTCACTTGTACTCTGCATTGTCTCGTCACTTTCACTTTCACCGTCACTTGTATCCTCCATTATCTCCCCACTTCTCAGCTTAATGTAGAAGCATCCGAAATCAAGAATAATAATTAATGCAGAAGGATTCGCAACCAAGAAAAATGAAAAAATGAAGGCACTTCCGAAAGAAATGAAAACCATTACTTCAAGCTTTATTATGTTGAGTAACACATTATGGAATTTATAGGAATAGTTCTATTTTGTGTAATAAATTAAATACAATAATTATATGTTTAATATTTTTTATTTTAATATTTTAATGGAGATGTATAGTTGCTTTATGGAATTCAAACCGAGTTAAAAAAATATATTAATAACTTTTTTTATATATAAATAAAATATCCCAATAACAATGTTATAGGGATATGTATCTCTCAAGAAATTAAATTAAATTTTTTCGATATCACATTTATATCATTAAATTTAAAAATTTCAATATCAAATTTATATAAATATATATTTATGAAAGAACTCAAATTCTGAAAAAAATTATGGTCACTAAAACATTTTAACATCTGAACGTGAATGATGAATTATGATAGTGACTTCCTAAAATTAGAAGTGTGCTTCTGACTTGTAATGTATTGTATTGAGGTGAGTATTTGCAATTATTTAAGAATGATGATATGCTTTTTTATAAAATCTATAGAAACAAATTTTTAAAATAATTAAATATTATAATTAAAACTTTTTTCGAACAATTGAAAATTAAATTTCTAAATCTTTTAAAGAGGGTCAAAATTAAATTTCTGATATATTCTAATTCTTCTTCTTAATTACTATATTTGTACTGATTAAATCCCGACTCAGGATATATTTATACTCATGGTCCTTCTGGAGATTGATATTAGTTTACAATGGCGTTACTGAATATTTGTTTTTCAAACCTTGCATGATTGAAAAGAGGTATGACTTACGTTTTTCATTTAATTTGCATACATGTTGTGTCGTTTAGTTCGAGGTGATTTATGTGTTGAGATAGGGGATTTATGTTTTTTTATTGTTTTGGTCTTTTATTTAGTGCACATTCTTCTCTTATGGATTAATTTAGAAAGAGTAGGAAGAGTATTGTGTAAATAAGATTCCTTTCATTTGGTATCGCAACTTGATCAACTAATATCCAATGTATTAGGGACAATAATTTTTAATCTAATATTTATTTGAGTGAGAGTTTATGTAGAAGGAAATATTGTTGTAGAGAAATTGCAAACATGTCCATATTAGAAATGGAGAAGTTTAATGGGACTAAATTTTAGATATGGAAGCTCAAGATGGAGCATCTTCTCATAGATTGAGATCTATGAGTTGCATAACTAATATGAATGATTAGGAGTGGTTTGTGTTCGAGAGAAAGGATACAATCCATATCATACCATGTTTGATAGATTTGGTATCATTGAACGTTTATGGACAAAAACATGTACTAAAAACCATCCAATAAAAGTTAGGATATTTGTATTAAGATAAATCGTTGGTTAGTAAATTTTTTCTATGGAAAAAATTGCTTTCCTTAAGAATGAATAATAATGAGTCATTAATTCATAATTCAATTTACCACTTGAATTCTTGATCAAATTCCCCAAATGGTAGAGTAAATGGGATTAGTGGAGTCTTTCACATTTTGGGTCTAGTATGAAACCTTATATTAGCAAGCACACTTAAAGATACAAGTATTTTATTTTATTTTATTTTATTTTTCTGGAAAAGGGTGTAAGATGGTTTGAAGATCCATGGTACTCTCTAAGGGTGTTTAAGTGGGAAATTTTCTTTAGTATGTTGCATTAACTATTGAGTGTAATTTATACCTTCAATTTTTGCAATGGATAGATCTATACAAACTACACCTTCACAATTGAAACCTCATAAATAATATTGTTCTTTAAAAATAAAGTTACCTACATAGAATACAATGTTCTCACACCAAGTATTACTCCATATAGGCGACAATGGCCTACAAGCCTAGAAAAATAAAAATTGTGCTGATCAATTGAATGACTCATTTGACACCACATATGCTTATGATGACTCATTGGCATTAGTTACATCCCTTTTCCTTCTTGCAAGACCAAAATCCTACTTTTCCTCCCAAAAAAAACTTTAAAAAACCCATTTTTCTTGATGTACATGACTTCCCTTAAATCAAATTGTGTATGCACGCCCCTTGTGATCTAGGTGGATATTGGTGGCCACCCACCTATTCCAATTCACTCCTCTTGATAGGTTTTAGTTCAACATGTTCTTTTGCACTTATTTGTAATTGTGGGTTCTACACTTCTGGGGTTGTCTGAAGCCCTACACATATTGCAGGACGATATTGGTGGCCACCCACCTAATCCAACTAGATTATTTTGGAATTTTTCATGTCACCACATCTTTTTGTACTTCCAAGTTCGTTTTGGGGCCCTAAATCTTGTTTTTTTATTTGTCTTGCTACAGTCAAATTGTATAAATAGTCAAATTTTCATAGAATAATGTGCATTTCTCGAAAGGAAATTTCCAACGGGCTATCACACGCATAAAACAGAGTTCATATGCAAAAGTTACAAGCCCGAGAAGTTTACGTACCAATGTACCCAGCAGAGCCCACATAACTTCTGGCATTTCACCTCCCAGGGTTAGGTTTTTGGATGTATATGGATTTGGAATTCATGAATAATGTTAAAAATTCTTCTAGAACCTCATTGTAATCATTATGCTCAGAAGAATGTGCGTAGAAGCCACAACTCTTCTCAAAAATAGCCACTACCATTTGAGAAAGTTGTTTTCATTTCTGCAGTTTTACAGTTTCAGCCTATTTCATTTATTTGAGAGAAGTTATTGTTCATTCGATATTTGTTTTTGTTCTCCGTATATCTATGTTATTGTATTCAGTCTATTAGTCAATTAGTTTCGCTCATAAATCTGGATCATTCGTATCATACTGGTCTCCTCTTCATTTATTTTTCTTTGTGATGAACTATGCACTTGAGGGAGTCATAGTTCATCACGCACCCTATAACATGAAATATGCATGAAATCGTTAAGAGTGCTCCCTATAACATGAACTATGCATGAAATCGTTAAGAACACTCCCTATAACTCCCGATTCACATAGTTTCTGCCTTATCTGCTCATTTTCAAAATCAACCATCTCCTACTCACTTGAATGCTCCATTGTCTCTTCACTTTCGCTTGTACTCTGCATTGTCTTGTCACTTTCACTTTCAATTTCACTTGTATCCTCCATTATCTCCCCACTTCTCTTCCTAATGTACAAAGATATGAAATCAAGAAGAATAATTAATGCAGAAGGATTCACAATCAAGAAAAATAAAAAAAAACGAAGGTGTGTCCGTAAGCAATGAAAATCAATACTTTTGACGAACATGAAGATATCTATACTCGTAACCAAA
>JASDQU010713325.1:0-10316 GCA_032191745.1 Picea mariana
CGAACTCCAACTCATCCTTCTAGAAGATTCCTTCTAGAAGGATCGAGAACTTATTCATTTTCTCCCTTAAGAAACATTTCCGCACCCTGACCATTAACACAGTGCGGAAAGTCCGCAGTCAGACTGAATGCAACCTGCGGAAATCAAGTATTTCCGCAGGACAATATATATGCAGAGTGCGTACTATCTTCAAAAGTGTGATTTTGAGAAGCTGATAAGTGTAACATTCTTCATGAAAATGATCTTAAAGAAGAGTTAGATCTTCCATCACCATTTCATTATCATGTCATCATCTTGATAACCAAAAATGTGGATAACAGGAGGTGGCTCATTAGATAGTAATAGGTGGCATTGGGAATGAACTAAAAGTGTCCCAAAAGAGATTCTGGCCTACTTTCCCTATGTAGATTGGGAAATATTCGCTACTCAATCTAGGGCATTCCAAGGTTGAGGCAACTACTTTAGGAGAGATAAAGTTGTTAAATCTTGATCACAGGAAATATGATCCCTATAAAATTGTGGGTAATCACCAAGTTAACTGCAATCTGAAAGCATACGAACATGAATAGTCCCCTTATGATGACATGTTCAGAGGAATTATAAGTTATGACGAAGTGCTCGCCAGGGTTCAAACTTTGTCACCTGACTTGCAAAATGATTTCCTGAACTTCCAGAAACATCGGAGAAGTGGTTTACCCAGGGTATTACTAGGAGAAGCATCAACTCAGCCTCCAAAGAAATAATATGTTCCCCCAGGCTTCAAACATGAAGCACAGAAGAAGGGAAATCCTGAAAAAGTCCCACAGGATACAGAAAGGCCCCCACAAAACAAAGAGGCCTTACAGACAAAAAAATCAGAGACAGAAGCAGAGAGGGGGTCTGGGAGACCTCTTGAGTCCAGTAAGCTGACTCCCCCTTCATCACCTGGTGTTGATGTCAATACGCCTAAGGCAATAGGAGGGAAAGGGTCTACAGAGCTAAGAAGTCCCATAGCTTCCTTAATCCCCTTACAGTCCGCTTTTGGATTCCCACAAATAGGATCCCTATTTGTTGATGACCTTAGCTCTATCCCAATAGATGAGATTCCTCCTTCTGATTATTTTTTCAGCAGAAAAAGGAAGGTCGGCCCGAAACAAGAGATGTATATGAAGGAGGGGAGTATGCTAAAAAAGCATGAAGTCTTGATAGATGGACAGAAGTTGGAGGAGGATTTCTCTACAAAGATAGCAGGTTCCATGGGAGCCATGACAACAACAAACTTTTTTATCATGGAAAACATGAGAACGAGGATAAACAAGAGTAATAACATGATATTTCAATTACAAGATCAGTTAAAGAATGCTGAGAAGAACATCAAAGAAGAGGTGAGTAAAAGCGTGGAGCAGATTAGGGCTACCAAAAGGCTAGAGATTCAATTACTTAAATCAAGCCTGGACGAAATGAATAAGAAGATACAAGCAAGTCAGGTGTAGGTTTCTCAGCAAAAGGAGTATGTTGAATAGTTACAGACTAGGTTAAATTTGATGGAAGGTCGGGTTATAGATTTAAAGGATTTCTAGACCCTCTCACTGGAAGCGCATACAAGGATAGAAGCCGAGCAGCAGGGACTGATCTCCAAAATAGGGATCATCCAGAATTACCTTCAAGAGGTAAGCGAATCTCTTGATAATACTATTTTACTAGAAAAAGAAGCTAAAGCAACAAGGAATACTTTCCAAAATGCGTTTTCATGTTCAGGAAATAAAGAGGCGACAAAAAATATAAATCTCTCTGTCACAAAACAAATAAAAGGAGACATCATGCTCAAGGTATGGGAAACAAATATGTCTGAGAGCAAGAAGATAGTCAAAGAAATCAAAGATGATTGTGAAGGAATCCTAAATTCTTTGGATAAGCAAGCATTAGGGATTGAAAAATATGACTGCTCCAAGTCATTGGGGCAGATAAACATTGAAAAGCAACAGTTGGACTGCAAAGAAGGTTTGAAGAAGATTCAGATTGAAATTTTACAATTGGAAGAAATTGATGTCAACCTAATAAGAAGATGATTGGTACAACCCAGTTTAAAATTGTAGGCGATCAAGTTTTCCGACCAAGGTTTTGAAGACTGGTTCCCAAAGGTACAAAGAAAGTTCTATTTGTTTGAGACTAAATATCTTCCAACACCTCCTAGAAACTTTGTCTTTTTTCTGGAGAAATGTATGTGTAGCATCAAAGGAAGGAGAGACTTCGACTAAGCAATGAAGATCATTTGGAAACTCATACTGTTGAAATGATAGACAAACAAAAGTTAATCGTGCAACGGTTAAAGTTGCAGTTTTGTAACTACTTTTCTCCTAGGAAGTAGGAGATTGTAAACCATCAAGTATGGATGACCTTCTATAAATACAGGAAACGAAGACTAAAATAAGGGATTTTTATCTCTTTGAAAAAAGATTGTTGACGAAATAATTTTGAAGAAACTCTAAATTAATAGAAATGCAGATTGAGGATTCCATATCTTGTCACCTCTAAGTTATGTGTTTCCCTGTCATTTCATCTTTCTTACACATGTTTAATTGATGAATTCTTAACCACAGTTTAGTACAACCTCTACTGTGAAAATTATTATTTTCGTTATTTCAAATCATTTATAGTTTTTCCTCTGTATCCATTATCAGCAGATACAAGACCTATAGATGCTTAGATTTCAACATCATATGCTTCATTAATATTTTTATTATTTCCTAGTCTTCTGTTACAATGTGAGATTCCTCTGAAATGGATGCCTCATTTTGCTAATAGCTTTATGTTTTTCTCCATATCATGCATATTTCTTTTCTTTAAAATTTAACTCAAATACAAGAAAAGGCCTACAATTTGATCTGACTATTTATTTATTTTTTAACATCATTCTCGTTAAGTTGTCGAATAGTGATAATCAGCCTAAAAAGAAAGCACAGAATCTTATCCTTCTTTACTTTCCATCTTCATGACAATACCAGTTGCAAGGCAGCCTAACAACGAGCCCGATCTCTTGGATCAAACCAGAATTGATCTAAATTTATTTAACACTATTTTACAAACAACAAATAACCGGGTTGACTTAGAACATTCATTGGGAACAATTGAGAGAGATATCAATATCCAGGAAAACTGGGAGTTTCAACAGAGACAGTTGAGAAACCGACAATAGCCTTTACCTTTTTATCAGTCTTTATTCTATTCTTATCTCTCTCTACCTTTTTCGGATGCCTTGATGGTATACTTTAGAGCCTTAAAGTATAAACTCAGGAACAACATCTTTTTGGCGCCATTGGTGGGCAGCAAAGACACAAAACTTTTACCTGGGAAGAACAACATTGACATTTTCTTTCTTTGATAGTGAAAAAAAATAAAAAAACCTTCTAAGGCTATCGTATCTTTCACTTAGCGACTCCACGATAAGTAAAGTGGCTTTTAGCTATAAGAATACCAGAAAGAACCCTGACAAAAAGCAAACTTCATCGGTTTTTCATCCAGATTTTTTTTTTAAATCAATAAGATCTCTTAAACGGCCTACCTCTTTGACAATTGAGATTGGTCAACTTGATTTTACATAGCCAAACAATAAGGATCTACTTGAAATATCAAATACTCCACCTCCTAGCGAAGACCATCTACCTGTGGAACTGCAATGCTAGAACTCGATCTAGTTCTACCTGATTATAAAACTGAGAATTTCTCACCTGTTTCTCTCACTCACAAACATACGAGATCTATTTCACCTCCCTTTTTGATCGACAACTTTTCTTTTCCCAAAATTTGGATCCCTACTCCCCCATACTCCGACGAATATCCAGTATATTCGCCCTGTGAGTCTAAAGAAGCAAGTCCACTTTTTCCCAGTCCTCCTTTATCAAATTTTTTGCACCTTAATAACCCATTTTTTGAAAACTTTATACCATATCCAAACACATCCAAAGGGGTGCCACATCCCTGTAAATCCCCCCCTTTTAAGCTCCTAGTCCCAGTCTCCAAACAATCAATGGCAGCAATCAGAGGAGGTGGGGCTGGAGGTAATGTTGTAGGCGGTGCTGGAGGAGCAGGTGGTCAAGTACCACTCCATGGAATATTTGCTAACGTGGCTGCCATATATTCCCCTTTAGTCCTCCTGGTTCCTCTCCATGATCTCCCTGAAAATTACATGAAAAATCTCCCAAAATTCACAGGGGAAGGTGATTTAACCGCACAAGAACACATCAATTTCTTTGACCAATTTGTCGACATCCTAGGACCTGAACACGAAGATGTCTACTCCAGACTCTTAGTACAAACTTTTGAAGGGAAGGTCAGAACCTAGTTCCGAGGCTTACCAAAGGGATCTTTAAGGTCATACGATGAGCTCGAAAGTGCTTTCATCAGACAATGGGGAGAAAGGAAAGATCACCTCTATTATCTAACTGAATTCGAGGCTCTTAGAAAGAAAAATTATGAATCAGTTCTTGAGTTCACCCAAAGGTTTAATAAATTGTATAATAAAATTCCCATCGAGGTCAAACCTTCTCAACCTATAGCAAAAGTAACTTTCGCTGGAGCTTTCGACCCTGATTTTTCCCTACTATTAAGAGAGAGGAGATCAGTAGACCTCACCAAGATGCAAGACGATGCCCTAGAAATTGAATCAAACATGATGGCTTCAGGAAAGCTAAAAGCCAAAATGGAGACTGGAAACAAAGAAACTAGAAGGTACAGAGAACAAGGAGGATCTTCTGGATCAGGAAGATCTTCAGAAGACAAAATGGATGACATGGCTAGAATAATTAAAGAATTGTCTAATAATATTTTGAAAATGGAATTGGATCAAACAAAAAATGACCATTTTCCCAGAAAGGATTTCAAAAGGAATCCCAATCCTCAAGCTCAATAGAGATAGATTAAAAATGAGGATCAAAAAATCCAAACCCCCTTTAAGAGTGAAAACTTTATAGGAGGGGAAGACCTTGAAGATTTCGAGGAATTAGAGGAAGATATAAACAATTTGGGTGATGATGATCCACAACCATATTTATCGAGACAAGATTATGAAAAATCCTTAAATAAAGAAAATAGATTGGAAAATGACATAAACAACATTACTTCTGAATATTTGACCTACCAGGGTATTGTAGATGGTATAATGGCCAAGCTTCACCAGAAGTACAATATAAGGCCTATAAACAGGAGTCTTGCAATTGCCCAAACGAAAAAGATCTTGTCGAGAGGTGAGATAGACGCGACAGTTTCAAAAAATGATGAAAAAAAGACCAAAAAAACTAACATCATGGACACACAACCTACCGAGACTAAGTCAGTTGAAACACCCACAGTCAAAACATAGAAAGCGAAAGCTCCTGCAATTGAAACAAAACCTTCACCACAAAAGAAAGATGATAAGAAGGGGATCAAAGCCCAAACCATAGAGAACGGTAAAATTGTGTGTAATTTTAATCTGGAAAATGAAATCAATAAAATCAAAATCCCCATACCTCTTGTCGAGCTAGCAAAAAACCCAATCTACAGAAAACAAATTGCCAAGATGATTAGTTTTTCAGAAAATGAAAGCCAAGCTGACGTTATAAACTTAGAAGTTGACAAACCTAATATATTTTTCAGCCCACATTTCAAAGGTGCAAAAGACAATGTCTCCCCTTTCTATATCACTCTAACCATCTTCGATCACCTACTACATAACTGCATGTTAGATTCTGGAGCTTCCCACAATGTAATTCCTAAATCCATTATGGATAGACTGGGTCTTCAAATCACTAGGCCTTATGGAGATTTATATTCGTTTGATTCAAGAAAAGTTAAATGTATAGGCATGATTAAAGACTTGGTCATGAATCTTTCACAAATGCCTGCGAAAAGTATCCTAATGGATGTGGTGGTTGCCGATATTCCTCCAAAGTATGGTGTGTTGTTATCCAGATCCTGGGGTGCCAAGCTTGGAGGCTCTCTCCAGCATGACATGATGTATGCTACAATTCCAATTTTTGGAGGTAAGTTCAAGTGCATGTACAGAGAAACTAGGTTAGCATTCATGGTAAGTGATCCACACAACCTGAATAACTACCCTGTATATATTGCGGATCAATATTTAGGTAATTGTCTTTATCCATTGATGATGATATTGATGTAGGTATAGATGAAAGTTGTACAGAAGAGAAAACAAAAAAAGAAAAAAAGAAAAAGGATGTATATAGCACTGTTGTGTGGAAGATGTTTTTTGACGGCGCTTCGTCCTACTTTGGGGCTGGAGATGGAGCACTCCTTGTGGCTCATGATAATCAATTTGTAATCCCCTTTTCCTATAGGCTACAATGTAATGTGGACCACACAAATAATGTATGCGAGTATGAAGCCTTAGTGTTAGGGCTAGAAACCACTAGGAGAATGAAAATAAAATAACTCAAAGTCTTTGGTGACGCCGAGCTAATCGTAAAACAAGTAAACCGACAGTACCAGGCCAAACATCTTAGGTTAAGGTCTTACAGGAATTGTGTTAGGGATCTAATCGAAAATTTATTCTCCTCTATCAAGGTTCACTACATTCCAAGAACCGAAAACCAACAAGATGATGTGTTAGCCAAAGTAGCCTCAACATTCACACCCCCCACTACTTTTAAACTGAAGTACCATATACAAATGAAACATATACCTTCCATACCGAATAACACACAGCATTGACAACTTTTTGAGAATGATGAACAGCTTCGCAATTTTTTATAATCGATAGACGAGTTTGCCGAAACGCATGCCGACCAAGAAAACCAAAATGATCTTATTTGGATCATGCAGGAAGGAGAAGACCCCCATGAGTTCCACGATAAAATTGCTAACCACTGTATGCTTGTTTTAAAAACTAACCAGATCCCCAAGGGCCCGATTCCTTTGTAAAGGTTATTTAACCAGGATGACATCCCTCTAAAGTCCACTTTGCAACCTCAGCCAAAGGAGGTGGAGGATTGTGATATTGGTACTAAAGAAAATCCTAGGTTAGTGAAGTTATCCAAGTACCTGTCCCCAGAAACCAAAAGTAAATATGTTGAGTTGCTTAGAAAATATAAAGAAGTTTTCGCTTGGTCTTACGATGAAATGAGAACTTATGACACTTCTATAATTGAACATAAAATTCCTTTGAAACCTGGTGTCAAACCTTTTAA
This sequence comes from Picea mariana, assembly GCA_032191745.1. Taxonomy (NCBI): domain Eukaryota; kingdom Viridiplantae; phylum Streptophyta; class Pinopsida; order Pinales; family Pinaceae; genus Picea; species Picea mariana. Next base: position 7,164 of record JASDQU010713325.1, read on the forward strand.
GCAGAAACTCAGACAGATAAACCATATGTTACTGCCGGTGATAGAAAAGGAAGTCAAAAAACTCATGGATGCTAAAATCATCATCCCACTAAGATACTTTGAGTGGGTGGCTAATTTAGTCCCGGTAAGAAAGAAAAATGGTGAAATCAGACTATGTGTTGATTTTAGAAACCTAAACCGATTGTCACTCAAAGACAATTACCCATCGCCTGAGATGGACCACGTTTTAGAGAAAGTAGTTGGAGCTAACAGAATGTCGATTATTGATGGTTTTTCAGGTTACAATCAGATCTCAATACACCAATATGATAAGGGAAAAACATATTTCACTAGCCCTAGGGGTACCTTCATGTATGATAAAATGCCTTTCGACTTGATGAATGCAGGGGGAACCTTCCAGTGAGCCATGGACATCGCCTTCATGGGTGAGAGAGATAAATTTGTTGTTATCTATCTCGATGATCTAACTTCTTTTTCAAAATCTGATGCAGAACAGCCCGTGCACCTGAAGAAAACTTTTGGGAAATGTCGTAAATTTGATTTGTCCCTCAAGCCCAAAAAATATAATTTCTCTATGCAAGAAGATAAGCTATTAGGTCATATAGTGTCTAAATACAAAATCAAAATAGATCCCAAAAGAATTGAAGCAATAGATACTATAAACATCCCTAGAAATATAAAAGAAATTCAATATTTCTTAGGAAAAATAAATTTCTTGAAAAGATTCATCTCTAACTTTGTTGAAATTGTGAAGTTGATCACAGATATGTTGAAAAAGAAAAGTGAGATGAGATGGAAAAGTGAAGCCAAAGAATCTTTTCAATGAATCAAGAAAGTTATTAGTGAAGCGCCAATCTTGGCAAGTCCTGATTACACAAAATACTTTATGATTTTTTCCTTCACTTACAAACACAATATCGCAGCTGTAGTATTACAGAAAAACGAAGAAATCTTTGAACAACCCATTGATTTTTTCAGTAAAAGTCTAAGAGATGCTGAGTTGAAATATAATATACTAGAAAAACAAGCTTACGCAAGGGTCAAGGCTCTCAAGGCCTTCAGAACGTACGTATTACACTCGAAGATCATAGCCTATGTCCCTACAAGCTCTGTTAAAGATACACTAATCTAGGTGGACAGTGATGGAAAAAGAGGCAGATGGCTAGCTAAGATTCAGGAGTTCGATCTGGAAGTCAAACCAAAAAAACTCATTAAGGGCCAAGGTATGGCTAAATTACTAATCGAATCAAACTTGCAGGCACTCGGAATAAATCAGCTGCAAGAAGATGAGGGTTTTCTAGAAATTAATGAACTCGATATCGCTACACCTCCAAGTGAGATTGAAGACAGGTTTTCTTCTTCAGTCTGGTACCGTGATATTATTTCTTAACTATTGACCCTTCAATGTCCCAGTGAACTAACCCCATATAAAACCAGGACACTGAAGCTACATGCTATAAAATATTGTATTATAGACGGAAAATTATATTGGAAAGATCCCTTGGGTTTCTTGCTGAGTTGTTTAGTCGAGACTGAAACCGAAAAGGTTATAAATGAGTTCCATGAGGGAGTGTGCGAAGGACACCACGCTTGGCAAGATACAACTTATAAAATCTTAAGAGTTGGATATTACTGGCCCAAACTATTCACAGATGTAAACACCAAAGTTCGAACCTGTACTCCCTGTCAGTTGTTTATAGGTAAACAAAAAGTCCCATCTTTACCTCTAGTTTCAATTAAAACCGAAGCTCATTTTCAGCAATGGGGCCTTGATTTCATCGGAGAAATTCATCCACATTCCAGCACCCAACACAAGTGGATTCTAATTACAATGGACTACTTTACTAAGTGGGTGGAAGCTATTCCCATGAGAAGCGCAACTGACTCAGTGGTAATCAATTTTCTGGAAGAAAATATTCTATCCAGATTCGGCTATCCCTGAAAGATAGTCACCGATAATGTGCAATCGTTTAAATCGATGGCTATGATAAGATTCTACCAAAAATTTAACATCATATTAGGACACTCCACAGCTTATTATCCACAGGGTAATGGTTTAGCTGAGTCATCTAATAAAAGTTTGACAACCGTGATCAAAAAAATATTGACTGAGAACAAGAAAGCATGGCATACCCATTTGAAATATGCTATGTGGGCCAACAGGATAAGTACCAAAAGTTCAATTGGGATTTCCCCTTTTCAGATGGTATATGGCAGTAATGTCATTTTACCAATCAATCTTGCTCTGCCGGTGATGAAACTTTGGCAAGATTCAAACGAATAACTTAACAACATTACTAGGAGGGTAAATCAGCTAGTTGAAGTTTAACAAAATAGAGCTGAAGTAAACGAAAAGTTGTGGAGATATCAGGATAAAATGAAGACTTTATTCAATAAAAAAGCTAAGGATATATATTTCCTCCCTAGAGATCTGGTGCTAAAATGGGAATCCAAAAGAGAATACACTGGCAAACATGGCAAGTTCGATTCGATCTGGCCTGGCACTTATAGAGTCTCGGCCTCAGAGGGAAAAAATGATTTTTCATTAGAAAATCTCGATGGAGACATTCTGAGTGCCCCTGTAAATGGGCAATACCTTAAACACTACATGAAGTAATATGTTTCTGAACTCTCATTGTACAGACTAGTTTGTTTTCATGTTTTTTGTATAGTTACATCGCTTTCGGTAAGTTTTATTCTGTTAAAAAAAAAAAAAAAAAAAAATCAGAAAATATAAATACAAAATAGTTCAAAATCTAGCAGTTCACAAGATTTGTATGAGTGTTTGACTGTTATCAAGTCATTTTATTTGTAGGAAAATCGTCAAGGACTCAAGAGATCAACTCTACTAAAAGGGTAATCTGCATGAATAATCATGACAAATCCTTACCAAAAAGGTAATAAGTAAACAGTCTTATGGCTGTAAATACAATGAACTACTAAGGTATGAACTCTGACCTGGGAACCTAAGTTAAAAATGTCCTAAGAGGTACCAATGAAAGAGACACTAAATTTCACGACAGTTAAGGTAAAAATAAATAAATAAATAATAGTCATTGGCACTCCTAAGTTTCCAAGGTTCTCTCACCTTTTCCCTTCGATCACTATCAAGCTTACTCTTCACCCAACCCTAAATTTTTTCCCATTAGTCTC
>JASDQU010713325.1:10467-25043 GCA_032191745.1 Picea mariana
GAGGATAGGTAAAATTCTATGTTTCTCCTAAACTTTGGTTGAACCAAAAGTATGTCTGGGCTAATCCTAACCTTTTTAGTCATTCTAGCGGAATTAAAATGATCGTTTTCGCTCAAGGGAAGTCCCTAAGAAATATTAATAAGGTTTCCCCTAGATTCTCCATAAAGTTAAAGTGTTTGAGGGCCCAAAGAAGATTAATTCAGAGCTATTTAAATAAGTTGACAGACCTTTGCTGTAAAAAAAAAACACAATTTAAATAAATAAAATTAAGCAGTATATTTTCCCTGAGTATGTTACATACTTATTGATTTCCCCCACTTCATAACAAAAGTATATATATACAGATGGTGAAAGTAAATTCATTATTAATTGCCCCCATCTAATCTAAAGAGATGATGAAAGGAAATTCATTATATGATTTCCCTCATCTCGACATTTAAATGCTAAAAATAATGAAGTGGTGAAAGGAAATTCAATGTGGAAAATATGATAACTTCACCGGGGTACTGAACAGGCTCACTGGTAGTGAAGCAATGTCTGCATATCTGACAAGGCTTTTATACACAAATTGCATGATTCTCTGGTAATTTTTCTTCTTTCAGCCAGATTACACTCTAAGATTATGGGATTCCAGGCCACACTCTAAGAGTCCCTTGATGTAAATATGATCAAATAAAAACTAGTAGAACGGCTAATCTTGTTTCGATTATCGTGCACAAATCTGAGGTTGGTTTTAGAAAGGGAAATCTAGGTGATTCTATCTCGAGATTGTCAAACGTTTTAATCTTGAAAGTTTTCCAAAGTTAAGGTTGAAATATTTATCCTCCTGGTTGGGTTTTTACAACTATGTCTCGCAGACTGGAATAACTGGCCCCATTTACCCAATAAAGGCATTAAGTCTGCACGTTCTCCTCGTCTCACAAGAAGAAGAGGTCCCCAATTGGAGCCTATGTTGAAACAAGGTTTAAACATTTTATCTATAACCTAAAACTTCGTATTTTTCTAGTATGGAGCCGCCCTTATCTATAATAAAAAAAAAAAAAGGTTTTCTTTTAATTCGGGATTCATCATTTCATAGAGTTGCCAATTCCAAAGCCAACAACTCCAAAATCCGAGTGTCGAAATCCTGAAAGAGGTTTCATTGCAAAGAAATAATAAGAGCAAATGTTACGAGTCCTAACGCGTTCTTCATAAAGTTCCCTCTAAGTGTGATTAAGTAAACCCCTAATCATAATTAATCAATCATAAATCTATCATAGTTTGGGTATCCTGTTAACAAAGTGTTTTCGAAATATAGATCCTTGAAATCTCGATTCTCGATTTCTGAAAACCAGAAATTAACTCCTAAATCTCGATTAATTAGAGTTAACACAACGATCAAACACCAAAGTTAAGCTTATCACGATTTCGCAATTCGGGGGTTGTGTATGACATGTCTCTTGGGTGCGTGATCCCTGAAACTCCGAAATGCAAAATCATAAACTCTAAAATAAAGTCTAAAACTTTAATTAAGTCGTTCTAAAACATTATTAACAATCATTAAACTCCTTTTCGCATTTTGCAATTCGGTGTTTCATAAAACAGTCATTTCGAAACTCCATTTTGAAATCGTCGATATATAAGAATATCTGCAATGGACTATTAAAGATATTTTGAACTTAATTGTGTATCAATAAACATATCTTTGTTCATTAAGAAATTAAAGTCTTACCCCTTGTCTCAGTACGTTCGTTTAAAGGAAATTGAATGAAATAAAGGCTCTGTGTTTCGAATTTTATTCTCATTTTTACAATCGTGAACGAACTGTGTTTATCCAGGCTTATAGATTTTTTCTCTGCAAGCAAGTTTTCAATCTAGTGCGAACACTATGGAACCTAAGAGGGTGCTTAAGAAAGTTGAGGGAACTACTAAAAGAACAGGTATAGAAGGAGATGTCGTAGTTGATACCTCACCCCACACTATTGATTCTATCAAATATTGGAGGAAAATCTTTGAGAATCTAGATTACGAAATTAAGAACTTCCTACATGGTTCTGAGAATAAAATCCAGGACATAGTAGAGTCTGAACTTCAAAAAATAGTAGCATGCCCACGACTCATGCCATATAATGACATGATATATTGGGCCTTGGAGAGAGCAGACACGAAGACACAGAGCATTCTGGACAGACATGGGATCATCGTCGGTTCCTTCAGGCTGGAACATATACGAGTAATGTACATTCTATCCCCTAATCCTAAGTATATTTATAATGCTGAATTCATAGCCAAATTCCAAAGAAAGGAATGCTCAGAGGCAGATCAGACATACCCTAATATAATTAGATACTAGTGGGGAGTGCCAGTGAAGTTCAGTGCCGGTACTCACGGGAAATATGCCACAGCCTCACTGAATGAATACATGGTCTATGTAGCCATGATGCTTTGTAGACTCTTCGGAAAGAAAAGCCCCACTCATTTCCTTGCGGCATGGGTGCCTCTTCTTCATGAAGAAGCTGAAAGTTTTAGTTTCAACTAGGACAAAATCCTATCAGACAATTTATCTAAGGAGGTGATAGAGTACCAAAACGCAAAATCCAAGGGCCAACCAGTGGCCTTCTATATGTCCGCCTACATCATGGATGCCATATGATTCATGAACCCTTTCCCTCTGATGAATTGGAGTTGGAATCCAACCTCCAATAAACCCATTCATGAATATTATTCCAAGTTGTGGGAAGAAAATGATAAGGATTCCTTCTACGAAATCTGCCACTTCGTGGTGATTCCAGTGCACCAAATGTTGTATGGTTGCGAGCCTCCCCATATTTCTAAGTCAGTCATGGAAAATCTCAATGTCGTCGTTGATTGGTTTATAGAAGAAACTTTTTCCTACATTAGGGTTTTCGGATGTTCAATCCCTCCCCACGCACTACCAAAATCCCTCCCTGATAGACTGGTATGTAGGGAGGTGGCTCATCATATAGTAATAGGTGGCATCGGGAATGAACTAAAAGTGGCCCAAAAGAGATTCTGGCCTATTTTCCTTGTGCATATTGGGAAATATTCGCTACTCAATCTAGGGAATTCCAAGGTTGAGGCAGCTGCTTTAGGAGAGATAAAGTTGTTAAATATTGATCACAAGAAATATGATCCCTATAAAATTGTGGGTAATCACCAAGTTAACTGCAATCTGAAAGCATATGAACATGAACAGTCCCCTTGTGACGACATGTTCAAAGGAGTTATAAGTTATGATGAAGTGCTTGCCAGGTTTCAAACTTTGTCACCTGACTTGCAAAACGATTTCCTGAACTTCCAGAAACATCGAAGAAGTGGTTTACCCAAGGTATTATTAGGAGAAGCATCAAATTAGCCTCCAGAGCAAGAAAATGTTACCCCGGGCTTCGAACAGGAAGAACAGAAGCAGGGAAATCCCAAAAAAGTCCCACAGGATACGGAAAGGTCCCCATAAAACAAAGAGGCCTTACAGACAAAAAAATCAGAGATAGAAGCAGAGAGGATGTCTGGGAGACCTCCCAAGTCCAGTAAGCTTACTCCCCTTTCATCACCTGGTGTTGATGTCAATACGCCTAAGGCGATAGGAGGTAAAGGGTCTATAGAGCTAGGAAGTCCCATAGCTTCCTTAACCCCCTTACAGTTCGCTTTTGGATTCCCATAGACAGAAGCCCTATTTGTTGATGACCTCACCTCTATCCCCATAGATGAGATTCATCCTTCTGATTAGTTTTTTAGCAGAAAAAAGAAGGCCGTCATGAAACAAGAGATGTATATGAAGGAGGAGAGCATGGTAAAAAAGAATAAATTCTTGATAGATGGACAGAATTTTGAGGAGGAAGATTTCGCTATAGAGATAGCAGGTTCCATGGTAGCCATGGCAACAACAAACTTTTTTACCATGGGAAACATGAGGATGAGGATAAACAAGATTAATAACATGATAGCTCAATTACAAGATTAGTTAAAGAATGATGAGAAGAACATCAGAGAAGAGGTGAGTAAAAGCTTGGAGTATACCAAGGCTGTCGAAAGGCTAGAAATTCAATTACTTAAATCAAGCCTGGACGAAATGAACTAGAAGATACAAGCAAGTCAAGTGCAGGTTGCTTAGCAAAAGGAGCATGCAGAACAGTTACAGACTAGGTTAAATTTGATGGAAGGTGAGGTTATAGATTTAAAGGATTTCCAGACCCTCTCGCTGGAAACGCATACAAGGATAGAAGCCGAGCAGCAGGGACTGATCTCCAAAATAGGGATCGTCTAGAATTACCTTCAAGAGGTAAGAGAATATATTGATAATATTATTTTACTAGAAAAGAAAGCTAAAGGAGCAAGGAATACTTTCTAGAAAGCAGTTGCATGTTCAGGAAATAAAGAGGCGACAAAAAATATAAATCTCTCTGTCACAGAACAAATAAAAGGAGACATCATGCTCAAGCTATGGGAAACAAATCTGTCTGAGATCAAGAAGATAGTCAAAGAAATCAAAGATGATTGTAAATGAATCCTCGATTCTTTGGATAAGAAAGCATTAGGGATTGAAAAAGATGATTGCTTTGAGTCACTGGGGAAGATAACATTGAAAAGAAGCAGTTGGACTGCAAAGAAGGTTTGAAGAAGATTCAGACTGAAATTTTACAATTGGAAGAAATCTATGTCAACCTAATAAGTAGATGGTTGGTACAGCCCAATTTGAAATTGCAGGTGATCAAGTTTTCCGACCAAGGTTTTGAAGACCGGTTCCCAAAGGTACAAAGAAAGTTCTATCTGTTTGAGACTAAATATCTTCCAACACCTCCTAGAAACTTTTTCCATTTTCTGTAGAAATGTATTGAATGTGTAGCATCAAAGGAAGGAGAGACTTGGACTAAGAAATGAAGATCATTTGGAAAATCATACTATTGAAATGATAGACAAACAAAAGTTAATCGTGCAACCGTTAAAGTTGCATTTTTGTAACTACTTTTCTCCTAGGAAGTAGGAGAATGTAAACCATCAAGTATGGATGACCTTGTATAAATACAGGAAACAAAGACTAAAATAAGGGCTTTTTGATCTCTCTGAAAAAAGATTGTTGATGAAATAATTTTGAAGAAACTCTAAATTAATAGAAATGCATATTGAAGATTCCAGATCTTGTCACCTCTAAGTTATGTGTTTTCCTGTCATTTCATCTTTATTACACATGTTTAATTGATGAATGCTTGACCATAGTTTAGTACAACCTCTATTGTGAAAATTATTATTTTCGTTATTTCAAATCATTTACAGTTTTTCCTCTGTATCCATTATCAGTAGATACAAGACCTGTAGATCCTTAGATTTCAACATCAAATGCTTCATTAATATTTTTATCATTTCCTAGTCTTCTGTTACAATGTGAGATTCCTCTGAAATGGATGCCTCATTTTGCTAATAGCTTTAAGTTTTTCTCCATATCATGCATATTTCTTTTCTTTAAAATTTAACTCAGATACAAGAAAAGGCCTACAATTTAATCTGAATATTTTTTTATGTTTTAACATCATTCTCATTACGTTGTGGAATAGAGATAATCAGCCTAAAAAGAAAGAACAGAATTTTATCCTTCTTTACTTTCCATGTTCATGACAGTACCAGTTGCAAGGAAGCCTAACAGCGAGCCCGGTCTCTTGGATCAGACCAACATTTCTCTAAATTTATTTAACACTATTTTACAAACAACAAATAACCGGGTTGACTTAGAACATTCATGGGCAACAATTGAGAGAGATATCAGTATCCAGGAAAACTGGGAGTTTCAATAGAGACAGTTGAGAAACCGACAATAGCCTTTACCCTTTTATCAGTCTTTATTCTATTCTTAGCTCTCTCTACCTTTTTTGGATGCCTTGATGGTATACTTTAGAGCCTTAAAGTATAAACTCAGGAACAACACCCTCGATGACGGATTTGATCTGATGTTAAATTTTTCCCATGAGATACTATCCAAATAAAGGTTGTCACTTTGGGCCACGTGTTCAACTTCCAAAATTTTTGCCCAGATATCCTACAAGGGGACTAAGGCATGACTGGAAACTAGGGAGTAAGCTTATTTGAGATTAGAACACCCCATAGGTCGGTAGACCCATATTAGCTTATCCAGGATATTAGGGACTCTGATTTTTCTACTAAAAATCTCTAACTATAGAGAGGAGAAAAATGAGCGATTTTGAAGAGGAACGTGATTTGGGTTGATGGACTAGGCTATCCAATATGATTATTTTTAATATATGTTCTAATATTTATATATTTTGGCTCATTATTCATCTTAGAGAATATCTTTGAGGGTGAGGAATTTGGGATTGGACTGAAGTTAAGGAAGTTGTTGCCATGAATATTCCCAAGAGAGGGCGGATCTTCCATCTTTGACTTCCCAGAAGATGTGAGTTTTAATTAAGGATTTGTGTTTCCAATCAACATTCTAGATTAAGAATATATATATTTCCCCTATCATTATGATGATATTAGAGAATGGAATGTGATTAGCATATATGTTTCTCTATATTTCACATGAAATATCACCCTTGGATTGAATCCAACACCCCTAAGTTTTCACTCCAAGGATATTATTGAGAAGTTTTGGGTTTCTTAATGCAATCCTCATTTTATCTTGAGGAGACAGAGAGTGTTCTAGGATACCAATGCCCATTTCCTAGCAGTGTTAGCACCTTTCCATAAAAATTCCCATTGAAGAGACTTGATAGCCTTGAGAATATGCTTGGGGGTAGAGAGGACAGAAAAGAGATAAAGTGGAATGGCTCGAAGGACCAATTTGAGAAGGATGAGCTAGCCAACAATGTTGAGGGGATAGAAGGTGCAACTAAAGAGATTTTTACCAATCCAAGAGAGGATATCTTTTAAGAAACAATTGCAAAAAAATGACTCAAGGAGAGTATCAACGAGATATTTGGATGAAAGGGAGCTTCTAGAGAATCCAAGAATGCAAGACACATGGAATTGGATAGAGAGAGGCATGTAGAAAAAAAAATGAAATTTTAGATGGTTGATGGAGGTGCTTGAAGCATCCATGAAGTCATCCAAGATTTTTTTAAAGGATTTAGCCTCTCTTGTTGATGGAATTCCCATGAACATGGTGTCATAAAAAAATTGATTATTGAAGAGGGGGGAGTCAAAGGCATGAATTGAGAATCCTTGAATCTTCTGAGAGTGTATAACAACTTTAAGAATACAACCTAGACCTTCATACATAAGAATGAAGATAAAAGGAGAAAGGGGATCACCTTCTTGGATGCCTTAGGAGGGAAAAAATGGGTTGAGGGGTAACCATTAATCAGAAGGGAGAATAAGGATGAGGTGATGAGAACCATAATCTAGCTAACTAAGAAGGATGAAAGAAAAAATCCAAAAGAACATCATGTATTGCCAACTAATTTTTTCAAAGGCTTTAGGCATATCAAGCTTAATTAGCATTCCTAGGGATTTGGTGGTTTTTAAGGAATGGACGACCTCACGGGCCAGTATAATTCTATCCAAAATCCAATGACCTTCCACACAACCAGATTTCTCTAGGGAAATTAAGAGATGCATGAGAGGTTTAAGGTGTAAGGATATGATTAGACAATAGAAAAAAATTTATTAGGGTCAGTCGCTTTCTCCTTCTTAGGGATCATAATCAGAAAGGCTCCATTAAGAGTAGGGAGGACACTAGCTATTTTATGAGATTCGACAACAAGATACTAGAAATATTGCTTGACCACATGCCAACAATGGTGGAAGAAATCTAAGGTGAAGCCATCCAAACCTATAAATGACAACAAATTCAACTTCATCCAGGGAGATGGGTCTCATAAGACAATAAATGTGGTCAGTAGTGATCAATCGGGGAATGTGATGGGAAATGGATTGAATAACGACAAAGCAATCTTATTGTGGTTCAGTTAACATAGAATGGAAAAAAGAGACTAGCCCTTGCTCTATATTCTGATGAGAGGTGAGTTTGTTACCTTGAGAATAAATTGTTTGGTTAATTTGATTGGCATTCCATCGTTGAATCATTAATCTATGCAAGAATTTGGTTTTGTGATGACTTTCCTTAAGAAATTGAACATGAGATTTCTACCTCCATAAAATTTCATTGTGACTCTGTCTTTCCTCAATCTGGGAAGAGAGATCATTTTCTTATTGAGAAAGGACCTCTCATCATCCGTGGAGAATGATGTGTTGTTGGAGATCGACCATCTTTGTTTCCAATTGTTTGAGTGCTTGAAACATGTTGTCAAAAACCAATTTTTTATGTGTTTGAGTTAGTGTTTGATATTTTTAAGATGGTGCTAGAAGAGACACATTAGGGATCCAAGCATCACTTCAGAATCATCCCACCATTTTTGAATGTTACTTTGAAAATATGGATGAGAAAGCCATAAATTTTCAAATCTAAAAGGTCTTTTAAGAGGAACACCCTGAACATCCAAATTGAAACAGATGGGCCAATGGTCAAAACCTGTTGCTGGAAAGACATTGGCCTCCATATGAAGTCTAGAGAGAATAAGAGATTCTTAAACCAAGAATGTTTCCAACTGACAAGCAATTTTTTAGGATCCCCCTCTTCACTTGTTCCAAGTGTGCAGACCATTGATGGTCTCAATGCCAACCAGATTTTGGCTCTAAATGAAAGCATTCATGGAATCACTATCTAGGTCTATCCTATGGATTCCCCCTTTTTTCCACAAGCAATCTGGATTTATGAGTAGAACTAAATGAAAACACATATATATAATATTAACATAGAGACACAGTGAAAAATAACATATATACAATAAAACTTGACTTATATTAAACAAGAAATATGTTGAAACTATAAAATGCAGACTGAAACAAGCTTGCTAGAATGGTGGCAGCTTATCTCTGAGAAGAGATGTGATGGCTATGCTCATTCGCAATATGGTGAGTAAAATGAGGCTCTAGAGGACTTTTTACATCAAAATTGAATGAAAAAACCCTAGACATCTAAAAACCCAACCCTACGAGATGAAGCGTCAAAAGTCATGTGGGCCCTGTTGGGGTAAGTTGTGACATCAATTTCTCGAGGTCGTAACTTTTGCATACGATCTTCACTTTAGGCGCACAATAGCTTGTTGGAAAGGTCTATCCAAGGAATACGCATTATACCATAACACCTTGAATACTTCTACAATGCGACTCTGGCAGGCCCAAAATACATTTTTAAGGGCCTCAAAACAACCCCGAGAGTTTAGGACCCAAAAAGATAGAAAACAAAACTTCCAAGATGAAAAATGAAACTGCCAAGATGAAATATGTGTGTGAGCTAGTTGGAATAGGTGGGTGGACATTGCTATACACTTGGATCAATCCTCCCCCCTAGAAATAAATGGTCTCCATTGCATTAAGTTCCCCCATTAGATGAGGAAATGTTTATTGAATTTGGCCCCGGGTGAGCCACTTTCCTTGGTGCAGGGGATTCCCTGCTTTGACAACACGATAAAGATGAAACTTTTGTTGGTGATTTCCCTTGACCTTTGTGTCCATGATCTAATCAGTGGATTCTTGTTCCATGTAGTCAGGTTTGATCTCTATTGGTTTCAATTGTTCTACTACCTCTGAGGTATCCAATAATGGTGGAAAGTATAGACGAAGGAGGTCCACATTAAACATTGGGTGCAAGCTAAGGAAGAGGGAAACGTTGAGCTCAAAATCGTTGTCACCCACAACCTTGGTGATGGTATAAGGTCCATAGTGGAGTGGACAAAGATTTTGATGGGGTCCTGTAAGGCGTTCTTTCTGTAAGTGCAACCAAACTTTATCTCCCACCTAAAACTTGTGTGGCACCCGTTGTTGAACATGGTGTTGTGTGTACTTGGCATTGAACTTCTACAAAATATCACAAACCTATTGGAGGATGTGATGGATTCATTCAATGAACCTGTTGGCTTTGTTGGCTTCAATTTGTGCATGGGATGATTATTCCTATTTGGACGCAAGGGATAGTGCAACATCCATGGGACCCAATGGTTGAAATCCCAACCCCACCTGAAAGGGGTTATGGCCGATTGATCTATCTATGGCTCTATTGTAACTGTGTTGAACATAGATAATACTCTCATCCCATGTGCAAGGATTCTTGGAATTTTACATGCTTCAAATATGCACGATTATCATCTTGACGACCTCGGTTTGGCCATTTGTTTGGGGGTGGAAATTCATGGATTTGGTGATCTTGGTGTACATCTGTGACCAAAGGATCAACCCAAATGTGTTGAGGAACCGAATATCTCAATCAAAGATGATGGTTTTTGGTATTCCAAAATGTACCCACACTCGTTCAAAGAAGATCTTAGAAGTGGCCTCTGTTGTGATTCTCTTCTTGCAGGTGACCATAATTACCATCTTGGAAAATCAATCAACAACCACAAAAACACAGTCATTTTGTTACTTGGTTGAAGGAAGGCCCGACATGTAGTCCACCAATATGGATTCCCAAGGCCTGTGAGGAGTAGGAAGAGGGGTTTACATGCCTTGTTTCTTAATGGTTAGTTTGGAAATAGCGCAGGTTGTGCAGGACCTAATATACTTGATGATATTTTTTCATAGTTTCGGCCAATAGAAATGTTGTTGCAACACTTCCAATGTCTTCTCTATTTTGAAGTGTCCTACCACCCAAATGTAGTGGGCTTCTCAAATCAGTTTTTCTCTCTCACTTCATGGAATGTAGAGATGGCCCAAATGGAACAACAACATGTCATGCAGATGAAAATTAGTGACAACTATGTTTGTGCCCAGGATCTGGTAGGTAGTGGTGAATTTAGGATCTCGCTTATAGAGTTTGTGCCATATGTAGGTCTCATGTCCGTAAGAGTGTAGCACCATGGTTAGTGCAACAACTGGAGGTCGACTGAGGCAGTTAGTTACGCGGTTGGTGCTCCCTTTCTTATAGTTCATGTTGAGATGGAACTGTGCAAGTATGTGGACCACTCTTGATGGCATTCATTCTGTAATTTTCCATGTGTTTGCATGAACTACAGAGGCTTACGATCAGTGTGGATGACTACCTCCTTCTTGAGAATGTAATGCCTCCACTCACGACAGGCTTATACAATGGAATACATTTATTTTTTGTAAGCAGGGCACTTACAGACAGAATCTTATAGTGTCTCACTATGATAGGCCATGGGATGTCCATGTTGAGTGAGAACTATTCCCACCTTATAGTCTGAAGCATCCATCTCAATATCAAATGGATGTTGCAGGTCGGGTAATGAGAGTATTGGGGTTGAGCACAAGCATTTCTTCGAATCATCAAACGTTTTTGTTGCGACTATACCCACATGATTTTTTCCTTTCCACCACCCATGGTCACTTGGCTAAGGGCCCATGCAATGTGGGAGAATCCCAACATGAACCTGCAATAGAAATTGGCAAGGCCTAAGAAGCTCTAGAGCTTGGTGAGTGTGGTCAGGGCTGACCAACCAGAGATGACCTAGATTTTGGCTAAATCGACATGCACCTAATGCTCATCAACAATGTATCCTAGGTATTGGACCTTGTTCATGTTGAAGGAGAATTTTTCCAAATTTTCATATAGATCGTGCTGCCATAGAGTGTGCAAAACATGATGAATGTGATGCAAGTGTTCTTCCCAATTCTTGTTGAAATGAGGATGTCATCCAAATACACTACCACAAAATAATTAGTGAAAGGATGCAAGATATCGTCCATCATCCTCATGAATGTCATTGGGGCATTTTTCAAGCCAAAGGGCATGACCAACCATTCAAAAAGACCTTCTTTGGACTTGAGTGTAGTCTTCCATACATCATTCTGCTATATTAGGACCTAGTTGTAGCCGGACTTCAGATCGGTCTTATTGAAGTATTTCCCCCCCTTGATCTAGTCAAGGAGATCGTCAATTCGGGGAATTAGGTATCGGTTCATGACTATGATTTTATTTAGGGCCTGATAATCAATGCAAAGTCACCAAGACCCATATGTAATATGTTTTGTATCATTTTCATATCCATACAACAAATATTCCATGTGGGAAATGCTCTACGATGTCTCTCTCTAGAATAAGCCATAATTCAGCAAGGTATGTCATTTTTGGTATAACTCATTTTATGGGAGGTTCCAAGTAGTGAAACCTAGAGGAATTTCAGACAAGAAAGTGAAGAACAATTTGTACCATTTTCAAACCTTTATTCATTACAAGTACAGATTTATGATTGTTTCAAGTTAGGGTTGTTGACTAATCCAAAATTAGTCATGTGAGACTAAAGTAAAGTTTGATGAAAATGCTAGTTTCTTGTTGTTGAAGTTAAGAATGGTTTGCACGTCTATGATCACATACACCATATATGTTACAGAGCTACAAATCAGATTTGGATGATGATATTGATGAGAGGGGTTGAGGTGACAGGTTGTGCATAGTTGGTGCACTTGTATTGGTATAGATTGTCGGTACAGTTTGAAAGATTTATTTATGTCTACAAGCTGGGTCTTGTACTTGAGGGTTGGATTCCTCACATCTCGTTTGGTGCTAAGATACGTAGGCTGTGTCTTGCATTGAGAGTTGGTGCTCTATTTCAATTGTTGTTGATAAAACCCCAAGGATTGTAGTCTGTAATACAAAAGAAACTTATACAAATATCTAGTGTTCCTTGTGTTCTTTATTGTGATGGTGCATAGCTCTTTATTGTTAATGTATGTAATTGAGATATATTGACATGCAAGAAACTAAGTATGAATGGAATTAATAAGTAATTATGTTGTGAATGGTGATTGCTAACTAAATTTTTGTGAGAAGTGTAAAAATATCCCACACTAATTCACCCCCCCCCCTCTCAGTGTGATCATTGTGTCCAACAATGATTATCTGTTTGGTTATGAGTTTATGCTATGTTGTGTATGGAATTTTGATATGTTATTTTATTGATGTATAGCATTGACAAGTATTATGATGAGGTTTTATGAGTGTGCAGGAAACATGGCATGATGAGAATGTTGATGGCATCGACATACTTCCTTGGAATCTGGATTGAGTCACAGTGTAGACTATATACTTTGGTTATGAGTACTTTATTTATTACATATGTGTTATATGATGATTTTAGTTATGGATTTTTGTATATGAGTTATTGATATTATCTCTGTCATTGGATGCAGGCATGGTGACACGTGCTAATCCGACTCACATATGGAGTAAAGGGGTCATACATATATATTCCATGTATGAGGAAGAGGTGTGGCAGCATCCCTGTCACAACCTACTAGTACTCTCGTTGTGACCTGAACTGAAGGTTAACAACAACCTTGTTTCAATAGGTTCACGATGCCTTGAAGGTAGACTGATATAGCCACTAAAGAGGATTTCTGAGGAGAACGCCAAAAGGAAGACTCCTTATTCCTCAATAATCCCTTAGTCTCACACAAGGTCGACAAGTGGAGTGTTGACTCCAAGCATCAGACAACTTCCAAACTAAGTCAACGAGGAGTGGCACCCTTGGAGCATGGAGGTGCGTCTTGAAGGGCATGTCACATGAATAAATAATGAGTCAAACAAAATCTAGAATACCTTAGAAAATAAAATGAATACTTAGACTTATTAGAATAAAGAATAATACAATTAATTAGAACTGATAGAAAAGAGAAATGAATTTATATAATTTTATATTAAATTTTGTAAAGGGAACATAATTAAATCTAAGTTTATTTGTTATGCTTAGTAAAATTATAGAAATGGTAGAAATGGGTCTAACGGAGATTGGACTAATTAAAATCTAGAGAGGGGAGAATAAATTAAGACATGTGCACAATATCTGCATGAAAGTAATAAAAGGAATTATTAAATTTAAAAGAAATTAACTCATGAGAGAATCGATTTTCGACATAGAGTTAGTATCCTAAGTCAATCAAACTCTAAGTCCTAACTAAGAGAAGAGTTAATCAAATTCCAACTACAAATTAGTTAGGAGACACAATAAAAGAGAAATTGGAAAACTAAGGGACAACTAGGAGAAAATCTAGGAAATAAATGAGGATTGTGAGGGAAAATACATAATTATTTATATTGGAAAGGATTAAACATGTGCAACTTGGGGAAAGTGTGACATATGTTGAGGGTGAATAATATTTAATTTAATTATTAAAAATTATCTAATTTTGCATGAGTTGACAAGTGTCAAGGTGAATTTTCTTATAAAAAGAATGGTGAGGAAGAAGGAAAGTACCCTATTGTTGGATGAATGAAATGTTGTTAAAATTTCTATTTTCTAAATTTGCTTGTGTGAGTTTGGATGCAAGATTGTGCAAGAGGTGGAAGCCTCTCCTTGTCGGTCGAGGGGATAAGGAGGGAGAAGAGTACCCGTAGCGTTGGTTGGGAGGTACCAGTGAAGCCTTAGATTGCAAGTGAGGAAGCGTAAGTCTCCGGATCGATAATCATCACATCATTAGTTTTCTTCCGATTACTGTATTTGGTTATTATAGATATCTTACCATTTATGAATATGGATGTAATATATTAATTATTCGTTTGGACTAAAGATTTTAAACCTATACAATTTTCTGAAATTATTACATGGTTT
>JASDQU010713325.1:36164-49322 GCA_032191745.1 Picea mariana
GGACATGAGACCTCCATATGGCACAAACTCTATAAGTGAGATCCTGAAGTCACCACTACCTACCAGATGCTGGGCACAAACACAGTTGTCACTAATTTTCATCTGCATGATGTGTTGTTGCTCCATTTGGGCCATCTCTGCGTTCCATGAAGTGAGAGAGAAAAACTGATTTGAGAAGCCCACTACATTTGGGTGGTAGGACACTTCAACATAGAGAAGACATTGGAAGTGTTGCAACAACATTTCTATTGGCCGAAACTATGACAAGATATCATCAAGTATATTAGGTCCTGCACAACTTGCGCTATTTCCAAACTGACCATTAAGAAACAAGGCATGTAAACCCGTCTTCGTACTCCTCACGGGCCTTGGGAATCCATATTGGTGGACTACATGTCATGCCTTCCTTCAACCAAGTAACAAAATGACTGTGTTTTTGTGGTTGTTGTTTGATTTTCCAAGATGGTGATTATGGTCACCTGAAAGAAGAGAATCACAACAGAGGCCACTTCCAAGATCTTCTTTGAATGAGTGTGGGTACATTTTGGGATACCAAAAACCATCATCTTTGATTGAGATATTCGGTTCCTCAACACATTTTGGTTGAGCCTCTGGTCACAGATGTACACCAAGATCACCAAATCCATGAATTTCCAACCCCAAACGGATGGCCAAACTGAGGTCGTCAAGATGATAATCGTGCATATTTGAAGCATGTAAAATTCAAAGAATCCTTGCACATGGGATGAGAGTCTTATCTATGTTCAACACAGTTACAATAAAGCCATAGATAGATCAATCGGCCACAACCCCTGTCAGGTGGGGTTGGGATTTCAACCATTGGGTCCGATGGATGTTGCACTACCCCTTGCGTCCAAATAGGAATAATCGTCCCATGCACAAATTGAAGCTAACAAAGCCAATTGGTTCATTGAATGAATCCATCACACCCTCCAACAGGTTTGTGATATTTTGTAGAAGTTCAATGCCAAGTACACACAACACCATGTTCAACAATAGGTGCCACATAAATTTCAGGTGGGAGATAAAGTTTGGTTGCACTTGCAGAAAGAACGCCTTACAGTACCGCATCGAAAGCTTTGTCCACTCCACTATGGACCTTATACCATCACCAAGGTTGTGGGTGACAATGATTTTGAGCTCAACATTTCCCCCTTCCTTAGATTGCATCCAATGTTTAATGTGGACCTCCTTCGACCATAATTTCCACCATTATTGGATACCTCAGAGGTAGTAGAACGATTGAAACTGATAGAGATCAAACTTGACTACATGGAATGAGAATCCACTGATCAGATCATGGACACAGAGGTCAAGGGAAATCACCAACAAAAGTTTCAGCTTTATCGTGTTGTCAAAGCAGGGAAGCTCCTGCGCCAAGGAAAGTGGCTCACCCGGGGCCAAATTCAGTAAACATTTTCTCATCTAATGGGGGAACTTAATGCAATGGAGATAATTTATTTCTAGGGGGGGAGGATTGATCCAAGTGTATAGCGATGTCCACCCACCTATTCCAACTAGCTCACACACATATTTCATCTTGGCAGTTTCATTTTTCATCTTGGAAGTTTTGTTTTCTATCTTTTTGGGTCCTAAACTTTCGAGGTTGTTTTGAGGCCCTTAAAAATGTATTTTGGGCCTACCAGAGTCGCATTGTAGAAGTATTCAAGGTGTGATGGTATAATGCATATTCCTTGGATAGACCTTTCCAACAAGCTATCGTGCGCCTAAAGTGAAGATCGTATGCAAAAGTTACGACCTCGAGAAGTTGATGTCACAACTTACCCCAATAGGGCCCACATGACTTTTGACGCTTCATCTCGTAGGGTTGGGTTTTTAGATGTCTAGGGTTTTTCATTCACGTTTGATGTAAAAAGGCCTCTAGAGCCTCATTTTACTCATCATCTTGCGAATGAGTGTAGCCATCACATCTCTTCTCAGAGATAAGCTGCCACCAGTCTATCAAGCTTATTTCAGTCTGCATTTTATAGTTTCAACATATTTCTTGTTTAATATAAGTCAAGTTTTATTGTATATATTTTATTTTTCATTGTGTCTCTATGTTAATATTATATATATGTGTTTTCATTTAGTTCTACTCATAAATCCAGATCGCTTGTGGAAAAAAGGGGGAATTCGTAGGATAGACCTAGATAGTGATTCCATGAATGCTTTCATTTAGAGCGAAAATCTGGTTGGCATTGAGACCATCAATGGTCTGGACACTTGGAACAAGTGAAGAGGGGGATCCTAACAAATTGCTTGTCAGTTGGACTGATTCTTGGTTTAAGATTCTCTTATTCTCTCTAGACTTCATATGGATGCCAATGTCTTTCTAGCAACAAGTTCTGACCATTGGCCCATCTGTTTCAATTTGGATGTTCAGGGTGTTCCTCTTAAAAGACCTTTTAGATTTGAAAATTTATGGCTTCCTCATCCATATTTTCAAAGTAACATTAAAAAATGGTGGAATGATTCTGAAGTGATGCTTGGATCCCTAATGTGTCTCTTCTAGCACCATCTTAAAAATATCAAACAATAACGCAAACACAGAAAAAAATGGTTTTTGACAACATGTTTCAAGCACATAAACAATTGGAAACAAAGATGGTCGATCTCCAACAACACATCATTCTCCATGGATGATGAGAGGTTCTTGCTCAATAATAAAATGATCTCTTTTCCCAAATTGAGGAAAGACAGAGTCGTGATGAAATTTTATGGACTTATAAATCTCATGTTCAATTTCTTAAGGAAAGTCATCACAAAACCAAATTCTTGCATAGATTAATGATTCAACGATGGAATGCCAATCAAATTAACCAAACAATTTATTCTCAAGGTAACAAGCTCACCTCTCATCAGAATATAGAGCAAGGGCTAGTCTCTTTTTTCCATTTTATGTTAACTGAACCACAACAAGATTGCTTTGTCGTTATTCAATCCATTTCCCTTCACATTCCCCGATTGATCACTACTGACCACATTTATTGCCTTATGAGGCCCATCTCCCTGGATGAAGTTGAATTTGTTGTCATGAACATGGCCCCATGGAAGTCTATAGGTTTGGATGGCTTCACCTTAGATTTCTTTCACCATTGTTGGCAAGTGGTCAAGCAATATTTCTAGGATCTTGTTGTCGAATCTCATAAAATAGTTAGTGTCCTCCCTACTCTTAATGACACCTTTCTGATTATGATACCTAAGAAGGAGAAAGAGACTGACCCTAATAAATTTTGTTCTATTGTCTAATCACATCCTTACACCTTAAACCTCTCATGCATCTCCTAATTTCCCTAGAGAAATTTGGTTGTGTGGAAGGTCATTGGATTTTGGATAGAATTATACTGGCCCATGAGGTGGTCCATTCCTTAAAAACCACCAAATTGCTAGGAATGCTAATTAAGCTTGATATGTCTAAAGCCTTTGAAAAAATTAGTTGGCAATACATGATGTTCTTTTGGACTTTTTCTTTCATCCTTCTTAGGTTAGCTAGATTATGGTTCTCATCACCTCATCCTTATTCTCCCTTCTGATTAATGGTTACCCCTCAACCCATTTTTTTCCCTCGTAAGGCATCCAAGAAGGTGATCCCCTTTCTCCTTTTATCTTCATTCTTATGTATGAAGTACTAGGTTGTATTCTTAAAGTTGTTATACACTCTCAAAAGATTCAAAGATTCTCGATTCATTCCTTTGACTCCCCCCTCTTCAATAATCAATTTTTTTGGGACACCATGTTCATGGGAATTCCATCAACAAGAGAGGCTAAATCCTTTAAAAAAATCTTGGATGACTTCATGGATGCTTCAAGAACCTCCATCAACCATCTGAAATTTCACTTTTTTTTTCTACATGTCTCTCTCTATCCAATTCCATGTGTCTTGCATTCTTGGATTCTCTAGAAGCTCCCTTTCGTCCAAATATCTCGTTGTTACTCTCCTTGAGTCATTTTTTGCAATTGTTTCTTAAAAGATATCCTCTCTTGGATTGGTAAAAATCTCTTTAGTTGCACCTTTTATCCCCTCAACATTGTTCGCTAGCTCATCCTTCTCAAATTGGTCCTTCGAGCCATTCCACTTTATCTCTTTTCTACCCTTTCTACCCCCAAGCATATTCTCAAGGCTATCAAGTCTCTCCAATGGGAATTTTTATGGAAAGGTGCTAACACTGCTAGGAAATGGGCATTGGTATCCTAGAACACTCTCTGTCTCCCCAAGATAAAATGAGGATTGCATTAAGAATCCCAAAACTTCTCAATAAATATCCTTGGAGTGAAACTTGGGGCTGTTGGATTCAATCCAAGGGTGATATTTCATGTGAACTATAGAGAAACATATATGATAATCACGTTCCATTCTCTAATATCATCATAATGATAGGGAAAATATCTAGATTCTTAATCTAGAATGTTGCTTGGAAACACAAATCCTTAATTAAAACTCACATCTTCTGGGAAGTCAAAGATGGAAGATCCGCCCTCTCTTGGGAATATTCATGGCAGCAACTTCCTTAACTTCAGTCCAATCCCAAATTCCTCACCCTCAAAGATATTCTCTAAGATGAATAATGAGCCAAAATATACAAATATTAGCTCATATATTAAAACTCATCATATTGGAGAGCCTAGTCCATCAACCCAAATCACATTCCTCTTCAAAATCGCTCATTTTTATCTTCTCTATAGTTAGAGATTTTTAGTAGGAAAATCAGAGTCCCTAATCTCCTGGATAAGCTAATATGGGTCTATTGACCTATGGGGTGTTCTAATCTCAAATAAGCTTACTCCCTAGTTTCCAGTCATGCCTCAGTCCCCTTGTAGGATATCTAGGCAAAACTTTGGAAGTTGAACATGTGGCCCAAAGTGACAACCTTTATTTGGCTAGTATCTCATGGGGAAAATTTAACATCAGATCAAATCCTTCATCGAGGGTGTTTTTCCTAAGTTTATACTTTAAGGCTCTAAAGTATACTGTCAAGGCATCCGAAAAAGGTAGAGAGAGCTAAGAATAGAATAAAGACTGATAAAAAGGTAAAGGCTATTGTCGGTTTCTCAACTGTCTCTATTGAAACTCCTAGTTTTCTTGGATACTGATATCTCTCTCAATTGTTTCCCATGAACGTTCTAAGTCAACTCGGTTATTTGTTGTTTGTAAAATAGTGTTAAATAAATTTAGAGAAATGTTGGTTTGATCCAAGAGACCGGGCTCGCTGTTAGGCTTCCTTGCAATTGGTATTGTCATGAACATGGAAAGTAAAGAAGGATAAGATTCCGTGCTTTCTTTTTAGGCTGATTATCAATATTCCACAATGTAACAAGAATGATGTTAAAACATAAATAAATAGTCAGATCAAATTGTAGGCCTTTTCTTGTATCTGAGTTAAATTTTAAAGAAAAGAAATATGCATGATATGGAGAAAAACATAAAGCTATTAGCAAAATGAGGCATCCATTTCAGAGGAATCTCGCATTGTAATAGAAGACTAGGAAATGATAAAAATATTAATGAAGCATTTGATGTTGAAATCTAAGCATCGACAGGTCTTGTATCTGCTGATAATGGATACAGAGGAAAAACTGTAAATGATTTGAAATAACGAAAATAATAATTTTCACAATAGAGGTTGTACTAAACTATGGTCAAGCATTCATCAATTAAACATTTGTAAGAAAGATGAAATGACAGGGAAACACATAACTCAGAGGTGACAAGATCTGGAATCTTCAATCTGCATTTCTATTAATTTAGAGTTTCTTCAAAATTATTTCGTCAACAATCTTTTTTTAGAGATATCAAAAAACCCTTATTTTAGTCTTTGTTTCTTGTATTTATACAAGGTCATCCATACTTGATGGTTTACATTCTCCTACTTCCTAGGAGAAAAGTAGTTACAAAACTACAACTTTAACCATTGCATGATTAACTTTTGTTTGTCTATCATTTCAATAGAATGAGTTTCCAAACGATCTTCATTGCTTAGTCGAAGTCTCTCCTTCCTTTGATGCTACACATTCAATACATTTCTCCAGAAAATGGAAAAAGTTTCTAGGAGGTGTTGGAAGATATTTAGTCTCAAACAGATAGAACTTTATTTGTACCTTTGGGAACTGGTCTTCAAAACCTTGGTCGGAAAACTTGATCACCTGCAATTTTAAACTGGGCTGTACCAACCATCTACTTATTAGGTTGACATCGATTTCTTCCAATTGTAAAATTTCAGTCTGAATCTTCTTCAAACCTTCTTTGCAGTCCAACTGCTGCTTTTCAATGTTTATCTGCCCCAGTGACTCGGAGCAGTCATCTTTTTCAATCCCTAATGCTTGCTTATCCAAAGAATCAAGGATTCATTTACAATCATCTTTGATTTCTTTGACTATCTTCTTGATCTCAGACATATTTGTTTCCCATACCTTGAGCATGATGTCTCCTTTTATTTATTCCGTGACAGAGAGATTTATATTTTTTTTCGCCTCTTTATTTCTTGAACATGCAACTGCTTTCTGGAAAGTATTCCTTGCTCTTTTAGCTTCCTTTTCTAGTAAAATAATATTATCAAGATATTCGCTTACCTCTTGAAGGTAATTCTAGATGATCCCTATTTTGGAGATCAGTCCCTGCTGCTCAGCTTCTATCCTTGTATGCGTTTCTAGCGAGAGGGTCTGGAAATCCTTTAAATCTATAACCCGACCTTCCATCAAATTTAACCTAGTCTGTAACTATTCTGCATGCTCCTTTTGCTAAGCAACCTGCATCTGACTTGCTTGTATCTTCTTATTCATTTCATCCAGGCTTGATTTAAGTAATTGAATTTCTAGCCTTTCGGCAGCCCTGGTCTGCTCCAAGTTTTTACTCACCTCTTCTCTAATGTTCTTCTCAGCATTCTTTAACTGATCTTGTAATTGAGCTATCATGTTATTACTCTTGTTTATCCTCATTCTCATGTTTCCCACGGTAAAAAAGTTTGTTGTTTCCATCGCTCCCATGGAACCTGCTATCTCTATAGCGAAATCCTCCTCCTCAAAATTCTGTCCATCTATCAAGACTTTATTCTTTTTTACCATACTCCCCTCCTTCATATACATCTCTTGTTTCAGGACGACCTTCTTTTTTTCTGCTAAAAAAATAATCAAAAGGAGGAATCTCATCTATGGGGATAGAGGTGAGGTCATCAACAAATAGGGCTCCTGTCTGTGGGAATCCAAAAGCGGATTGTAAGGGGGTTAAGGAAGATATGGGACTTCCTAGCTCTGTAGACCCTTTCCCTCCTATCGCCTTAGGCATATTGACATAAACACCAGGTGATGAAGGGGGAGTAAGCTTACTAGACTCGAGAGGTATCCCAAAAATCCTCTCTACTTCTGTCTCTGATTTTTTTGTCTGTAAGGCCTCTTTGTTTTGTGGGGACCTTTCCGTATCCTATGGGACTTTTTTGGGATTGCCCTTCTTCTGTTCTTCCCGTTCGAAGCCTGGGGGAACATTTTCTTTCTCTAGAGGTTGAGTTGATGCTTCTCCTAATAGTACCCTGGGTAAACCACTTCTTCGATGTTTCTGGAAGTTCAAGAAATCATTTTGCAAGTCAGGTGACAAAGTTTGAAACTTGGCAAGCACTTCGTCATAACTTATAACTCCTCTGAACATGTCATCACAAGGGGGCTGTTCATGTTCATATGCATTCAGATTGTAGTTAACTTGGTGATTACCCACAATTTTATAGGGATCATATTTCTTGTGATCAAGATTTAACAACTTTATCTCTCCTAAAGCGGCTGCCTCAACCTTGGAATGCCCTAGATAGAGTAGCGGATATTTTCTAATCTGCACAAGGAAAATAGACCAGAATATCTTTTGGGCCACTTTTAGTTCATTCCCGATGCCAACTATTACTATATGATGAGCCACCTCGCTGCATACCAGTCTATCAGGGAGGGATTTTGGTAGTGCATGGGGAGGGATTGAACATTCGAAAACCCTAATGTAGGAAAATTTCTTCTATAAACCAATCAATGACGACATTGAGATTTTCCATGACTGACTCAGAAATACAGGGAGGCTCACAACCATACAACATCTGGTGCACCGGAATCACCATGAAGTGGTAGATTTCGTAGAAGGAATCCTTAGCATTTTCTTCCCACAACTTAGAATAATATTCATGAATGGGTTTATTGGAGGTTGGATTCCAACTCCAATTCATCAGAGGGAAAGGGTTCATGAAGCATATGGCATCCATGATGTAGGCAAACATATAGAAGGCCACTGGTTAGCCCTTAGATTTTGCGTTTTGGTACTCTGTCACCTCCTTAGATAAATTGTCTGATAGGATTTTGTCCCAGTTGAAACTAAAACTTCCAGCTTCTTCATGAAGAAGAGGCACCCATGCCGTAGGGAAATGAGTGGGGCTTTTCTTTCCAAAGAGTCTGCAAAGCATCATGGCTACATATACCATGTATTCATTCAGTGAGGCTGTGGCATATTTCCCGTGAGTATCGACACTGAACTTCTCTGGAACTCCCCACCAGTCTCTAATTATATCAGGGTATGTCTGATCTGCCTCTAAGCATTCCTTTCTTTGGGATTCGGCTATGAATTCAGCATTATAAATATACTTAGGATTAGTGGATAGCATATACATTACTTGTATATGTTCCAACCTGAAGGAACTGATGACGACCCCACGACTGTCCAGAATGCTCCGTGTCTTCGCGTCTTCTCTCTCCAAGTCCCAATATATCATGTCATTATATGACATGAGCCATGGGCGTGCTACTATTTTGTGAAGTTCGGACTCTGCTATGTCCCAGATTTTATTCTCAGAACCATGTAGGAAGTTCTTAATTTTGTAATCTAGATTCTCGAAGATTTGCCTCCAATATTTGATAGAATCAATAGCGTGGGGTGAGGTATCAGCTACGACATCTCCTTCTATACCTGTTATTTTAGCAGTTCCCTCAACTTTCTTAAGTACCCTCTTAGGTGCCATAGAATTCGCACTATATTGAGAACCTGCTTGCAGAGAAAAAATATGTAAGCCTGGATAAACACAGTTCGTTCACGATTGTAAAAATGAGAATAAAATTCGAAATACAGAGCCTTTGTTTCATTTAATTGCCTTTAAATGAACGTACCGAGAGAGGGGGTAAGACTTTAATTTCTTAATGAACAAACATATGTTTATTGATACGCAATTAAGTTCAAAATATCTTTAATCGTCCATTGCAGATATTCTCATATATCGGCGATTTCAAAATGGAGTTTCAAAATGACTRTTTTATGAAACACCRAATTGCGAAATGYGAAAAGGAGTTTAATGATTGTTAATCATGTTTTAGAATGACTTAATTAAAGTTTTAGACTTTGTTTTAGAGTTTATGATTTTGCATTTCGGAGTTTCGGGGATCACGCACCCAAGAGACATGTCATACACAACCCTCGAATTGCGAAATCACGATAAGCTTAACTTTGGTGTTTGGTAATTGTGTTAACTCTAATTAATCGATATCTGGGAGTTAATTTCTGGTTTTCAGAAATCGAGAATCGGGATTTCAAGGATCTATATTTCAAAAATGCTTTGTTAACAGGATACTCGAACTATGATAGATTTATGATTCATTAATTATGATTAGGGGTTTACTTAATCACACTTAGAGGGAACTTTATGAAGAACGCGTTAGGACTCGTAACATTTGCTTTTATCATTTCTTTGCAATGAAACCTCTTTCAGGATTTCGACACCGGTATTTTGGAGTTGTTGGCTTTGGAATTGGCAACTCTATGAAATGACGAATCCCAAATTAAAAGAAAACCTTTTTTTTTTATATAGTTAAGGGCGGCTCCATACTAGAAAAATACGAAGTTTTAGGTTATAGATAAAATGTTTAAACCTTGTTTCAACATAGGCTCCAATTGGGGACCTCTTATCCTTGTGAGACAAGGAGAACGTGTAGACTTAATGCCTTTATTGGGTAAATGGGGTCAGTTATTCCAGTCTACGAGACATAGTTGTAAAAACCCAACCAGGAGGATAAATATTTCAACCTTAACTTTGGAAAACTTTCAAGATTAAAACGTTCGACAATCTCGAGATAGGCTCACCTATATTTCCCTTTCTATAACCAACCTCAGATTTGTGCAAGATAATCGAAACAAGATTAGCCGTTCTACCAGTTTTTATTTGATCATATTCGCATCAAGGGACTCTTAGAGTGTGGTCTGGAATCCCATAATCTTAGAGTGTAATTTGGATGAAAGAAGAAAAATTACCAGAGCATCATGCAATTCATGTATAAAAGCCTTGTCATATATGTAGACAATGCTTCACTACCAGCGAGCCTGTTCAGTACCCCGGTGAAGTTATCAGATTTTCCACATTGAATTTCCTTTCACCACTTCATTATTTTTAGCATTTAAATGTCGAGATGAGGGAAATCATATAATGAATTTCCTTTCATCATCTCTTTAGATTAGATGGGGGCAATTAATAATGAATTTCCTTTCACCATCTGTCTATATATACTTTTGTTATGAAGTGGGGGAAATCAATAAGTATGTAACATACTCAGGGAAAATATACTGCTTAATTTTATTTATTTATTTATTTATTTTTTATAGCAAAGGTCTGTCAACTTATTTAAATAGCTCTGGATTAATCTTCTTTGGGCCCTCAAACACTTTAACTTTATGGAGAATCTTGGGGAAACCTTATTAATATTTCTTAGGGACTTCCCTTGAGCGAAAATGATCATTTTATTTCCGCTAGAATGACTAAAAAGGTTAGGATTAGCCCAGACATACTTTTGGTTCAACCAAAGTTTAGGAGAAACATAGAATTTTACCTATCCTCTCTTTGAAAGTTAGTCTAAACGTTTCCGAAATTAAGATGGGACCTTTTCCTTTTTTCTTTCTCTCTTTTTTTTTTTAAAGAGACTAATGGGAAAAAAGTCAGGGTTGGGTGAAGAGTAAGCTTGATAGTGATCGAAGGGAAAAGGTGAGAGAACCTTGGAAACTTAGGAGTGCCAATGACTATTATTTTTTTATTTATTTTTACCTTAACTATCGTGAAATTTAGTGTCTCGTTCATTGGTACCTCTTAGGACATTTTTAACTCAGGTTCCTAGGTCAGAGTTCATACCTTAGTAGTTCGTTGTATTTACATCTAGAAGATTGTTTACTTATTACCTTTTTGGTAACGATTTGTCATGATTATTCATGCAGATTACCCTTTTAGTATAGTTGATCTCTTGAGTCCTTGACGATTTTCTTGCAAATAAAATGACTTGATAACAGTCAGAAACTCATAGAAATATTGTGAACTGCTAGATTTTGAACTATTTTGTATTTGTATTTTCTGATTTTTTTTTTTTAACAGAATAAAACTTACCGAAAGCGATGTAACTATACAAAAAACATGAAAACAAACTAGTATGTACAATGAGAGTTCGGAAACATCTTACTACATGTAGTGTTTAAGGTATCGCCCATTTATAGGGGCGCTCAGAATGTCTCCATTGAGATTTTCTAATTGACACAGACCGCCACCTCTGCCTCGACAGAGTCTCTGTGTGACCTCCTAGTCTTAAGGATCGTTCTTTGTCTCCCTTTGAGCCGAAGCAACTCTTTCGATTCGCTGCTAGAATCACAAATTTCTGATCCACAGGTCCTTTCGGAAGCTCCCTTGTGCAAACAGCACTAGGTGCGAGCTCCTTCCTCCCCAAGTGACCACAGCACTATGACCAAGGCCTAATTCCAAAGGCACTTGTCGCAACTCACAATCTCGCGAGTTCTCGAGTCGAAGCTCCTGACTCTTCCTTTCCAATCTCGCGATACTCGAAATGACAATATAGGTATGGCTCCTTCCCTTGTCAACGCCCTCCACGCGTGACCACCGGCTAGGCTTAATACTAGCACCTCTCACTACTCGCCACTTTGCAAGTTTCAATGTCGAGCTCTCATGCTTTTATCTCGTGAGTCCTTGAGACACGAGAAGTCAACGGAGTGTTGACTCCTTCCTCCAAGTGACACATATCCACCTGTCAACCATGCCAGCCCCACCTTGTGGTTCTACCACGTGTCCACACTTGTGCCTCGTCTCTTGGCACTTTGCGACCTCTGAAGTCGAGATGAGGTCCTCTCAACCTCCGAACCTTTGAATGCGCGATACGCATGATGAGGCTCTAATCCAATGGTCCTCCCGCAACCTGGATCCAATGGATGTCTCCACTTCTCGCGACTTCGTGACTTCGCGTCTTGGAGCACCCAACTCTTGGGCCCTCACCCTGAGAACTTCTGAGTTCGTGAGACCCGAATCCTGGATCTCTTTGGCACTTCACAGCTGTGATTCTCTCGCAACTTCACCACTCGCGACTTGGAGCACCCAAATCCTAGGCTCTCACCTTGCGAACCTCTGAGTTCACGAGATCCCTAGATCTCTGCCACCTGTCCTCCTCAAATGGATGGTCTCGATCTTCTCGCGACTTCACCACTCATGAAGTCAAGGACTTCCTTCTCTGAACCCTGATGTCCGAATCCACAATATGGGTGATCTCGCGACACATGTCTGCTCCCAGAAAAATGGTTTAGATTTATTCTCGCCTCTTCGAGACTTCTGATGTCGAGTGCCCGGACTTTCATCCTCCGAACTCCCAAACTCCCGAATGCCAATATCCTGATACGATACTCCTTCGGGACTTTCGCTCTGCTTATGAGGGTTTAAACCTCGAGCTCCTAGACACGAATCCATTGTCCAGATCTTCTCGGCTGATCTGACGTCTGTTGTTTCTCCTCCTGAGCTTTGTCTCTCTCCACCAACACTTGGAAGAATTCCAAATGCAAAAGGCCTCAAACTTTGTCTTCTTTCCTCTATGAGCTTCACAACTTTGCATTCTCGCCTGTGCATATATGAACGTTGTCCCTCCTGAGCTTTGCTCCTTTCGAATCCTCAAAGGATTCTAACTTCTATGCTCCTACAGAGTCTTTGCACGCAAAGTGCTATCTCTTCTGAGCTTTTCAAATACTCAGACCTCTAAGGGATTTTATCCTTCTCCTTTCTCCTGCAGATGGAGAATTTGGATACCCTCCTGGCTATCCTTCACTCAAGCAACCTCTTGCTGAGTCCTTCAGGGTGTTCAACAACCCTGCGA
>JASDQU010713328.1:3832-24573 GCA_032191745.1 Picea mariana
ATAACGAAATATGAATAGAAGAACAAATAGACAATTAAATACTTACTCTCATGTTATGATGTCAAAGAGGAAGCACGAGATGAAGATGATCAATGCAACATTCATATTACAAATATTGAAGGAGAGAGAGAGGTGGAAGGTCCATCTTTGGAGTCAGAGGCATTTTCTCCACCAATCAAAGTTAATAAATTCAATATTGGGACGAATGAAAATCCTAAAATGGCAAGTATTGGAGACTATTGGGATGAGAAAACATTAGAAAGAAAAAACAGAGTTACTGTGTGAATACAATGACCTGTTTCCAAAAAAAATTATAGAGATGAACGACATAGCAAGGGATCTAGGTGAGATGAAGATACCCCTCAAACGTCAGGCTAGACCTGTCAGACAAAGATCTTACTGACTGAAGTTGGTATTATAGAACCAATAGAGGAATCTGAATGGATCAGCCCCATGGTAGTCCAGGAAAAGAAGAAAGGGGGGATAAGGATTTGTGTATATTTGAGGAAACTCAATGATTCTTTCTTACATTACCCTTTCCCAACCCCTTTACAAATGAGGTCTTATAAAATGTGGGAGGCTAGTAAGCATATTCATTCATAGATGGATTCTCAGGTTACCATTAGATCAAAATATCTCTAGAGGATAGGTATAAGACTACTTTTTCTATAGAATGGGGATCCTAATAGTATACATTCATGCCCTTTGGATTAAAGAATGCACCAATTATGTTTTCAAGGGTAGTCATAGTTGGTTTTAAGGAATTTATACATCTGTTTCTAAAAGTATATCTGGATTACTAGACTATGTATAGTATTTTGAAGGACCATGTAGAAGTGTTAAGATTAATGTCGGAAAGATGCAGGAAATGTCAGATATCACTGAACATCAAGAAATTAATTTTTGGTACACCTTTTGGGATATTGTTGGGACATATAGTGTGTAAATAGGGTTTACTGGTTGATCCTGCTAAGATTGCATTCATTGTAAATTTACCACTAGCAAAGTCAGTTCGTCGGTTAAGAGAAACACTGGGACATACAGTCTATTACAGAAATTTTATAAAGGGCCACTCATATATTACTACACAAATGAAAAAATTGTTAAAGAAGAACACGATATTTTAGTGGAATGAGGATTTCCAACAAGGATTGGACACTCTAAAGGAAAATATGGTCACAACACCTATATTAGTATTTCCATATTGGGAAAATACATTGCATGTGCACGTAGATGAATAAACAATAACACTTGGAGCAATTCTAGCACAACCAAGAGCAGGGGACTTACACCATCCTATAGCCTTTGCAAGTAGAAAGTTGTTAGAATCTGAGCAAAATTACAACACCACAAAAAGAGAAGGACTAGACATGGCATATACACTTCATAAATTCAGGCACTATTGATGGGGTAAACACTTTAAAATGTTCAAAGACCAATCTTCCCTAAAATATCTAGTCAACAATCCAGTGTTGGGAGGGTGTATCTATAGATGGTTGTTATTATTCTAAGAATTTGATTTCGAAGTGATAGTCAAACCAGGGAAGTTGAATGTAGGACCTGATCACCTGTCAAGGATAACCAATGGAGAAGAACCTACTAACTTGGAAGACAACTTCCTTGATGCATAGTTATCTTTAGTACGTGTAGCTAATGAACACTTCATTGATATTATTGAATACTTAAGTACAGGGGTTGTGACATAGGACTTTAGAACTTCCCAAAAGATAAACATGGTAGCCAAAGCTACGGACTATCAACTCATTTCAGGTAATTTATACAATATTGATGCAGATAACATTTTGAGAAGGTGTGTATTTGACCATGAACAACCCAGGATTTCAGCAGAAGTTCATGAAGGTATAGTTGGAGGACACTATGCAGAAAAATATATAGCACATAAGATATTACGCACAATATTATGGTGGCCAACAGTTCATAACTAATGAGTTTATAAGGTAATGAGTTTGATTTTAGTAAATATATCCAATTATGATAATTAATGATGGGACCCCTGTTTATGTGGCAAGGGTACACATCATCCAAATATTAACCCACTCCTCACCTGCAGTGAAGGACAATTCGCTTAGCACCGACGATGAGGCAAGGAACCCCATGTCATCTTCAAGCTAAGTGATTGTTCGTATTTAAATTATTTTAATTTCACGAAAAACATTTTGACCATTACTCTTTCATTGATATTTATTGTTGCTGATTTGTTTCCATAACTCTGATATTGATGTCCTTAATCTTCTCTTGTAGTGAGGGATCACTCAGTGGCTTGGGTAATTACAAAGGCCTGACTCGAAAGGTACTTGAGTTCCACCTTATAGCCTTCGAAGGAAAAAATAACCATCCAGGTTTTTTTCTCCAGTGATACAAGTGCACCTAGGATACTCTTATCGTATTAGTTTTCAATCCAGATTCCTATCAAACTAGTTATTTGTATCTTAAATTCATAAGGAGAAACAGAGGGGAAAAAACCCTGCATTGGATCTGAATTTCACGATTAATTTATTATGGATCGCAACGTTTTTGTAGAGTTTGAATACTCATTTAATTTCCGGTCTGATTCTGGGATTATGAAACATGTTTCATGTATTTACAGTGCCAAACCCTTGATTATGCGTTATTGTAATGAAATGAGACTGTAACTATTTACTCTAATTATATAGTCAGTTTTACTAGGAAAGACTCGAATTTTCAAGTTATGCAACAATCAATGACTAGTTTTCTGCGTTCTAGCTATTTATATAACTCAGAAACCCTGTATCAACAACAACATGTATTCACATATGAAATTCTATTTATATTCCTTCTGGGCCTACTTTGGTATTTATAACAAAAATCAAACATCCCTTAGTTATTTGTATAGTTGTGCATATTTCAATCCACATAAATAGGCATACACATATATGTTTATATGTTTCCATAATTTATGACTAGCACTTTCACAGTTAAATATTACTTGAATTTGAACATCTATATGTATGTATTCACATGCCTGGTAAAGGTTTGAAAAGGTTCTAAATTATTTAACTTATAGGTATATCCTAGGAACCTACCATAACTGACACACCATGACTTTCATCATTGTATTTGTTAACTAAATTCAAACTTTATTTACAATAGCTAACACATAGCAACTTCAGTACTTATTTTTTTAACAAAATCATAATCAAACTGTGCCTAAACAATTAACACATAGTAGCTTTATTACTGTATTTATTAATAAAATCAACTTCCAATGTTCATCCTACAAATTGTTTTATTTCACTTAACCATCATCCAGTAAAACAATTCAACAAACAATAGATAGGAGTACTTATTTGGAAAAAAAGATGGGACAACAAAAGGAACAACCAAGTTCCTCCCAACCATAGAATGAAACAACCAATCTACTTGCTCTGATCACCCCCTAGCTTGACCATGAATCCATGAGGGTGAAATTTAAACTCATCCTTAGTTATCGTCCTCTTCCAGAATGTGAAAAATTCTCCTTGCCTCACACTCAAAAAACTAGTGCCCCTAACAACAAGTGATATTCCTCTCCTTCGCATACTAGGCAACGTCCTGCCTCCTCCCATATGCTATATATCCAAAAGCATTTGTGCCTAGGTCTTTTCCCCTTAGGAATTTTCGCAGCTTCACAAATCCCTGATTTTCATGGGTTGCCAATGGCCAAATTCCTAATTTGCCACTAGTAACATTCATCCCTGAGGTAGTTCCAACATGTTCCCTACTCATGGAGTCATGGTCAACTCATTTAAACCTGGATGTTCCATTTATCTCTTAGCAATAAATTTAAAAATTATTTGTTTCTTACAAGTGCCATAGTCAAAGAGTTAGTTGGGAAAATCAAATATTTTCCCAATGGTCATAAAAATAATTACAATTAACTAAATTTGAAATTCAGAATTGCCATAAATGGAAATAATTTTCCAATTTTGAATTTACCAAAAACAGAAATAAATTCCTATGTATTTTTCATAGTTCAATAATAATTTATTTTTGGGGATGTTACATCCTTTCCCCCTTTAGTACAACATTGTCCTCAGTGTTTGTTCCTTTATCAGAATAGGGTTGGATGAGATTTATGCAAATCTCCCTCCAATTCCCAAGTGGCCTCCTCAAGACTAAAGTGCTTCCATTGCACTTTTCCCCGGGTGACGACTCTGTTCCATAGTGATATTTCTCTCTTGTCTAGAATGCGCAGAGGTTTCGCTTGGAACTTTCCTTCTGGTTCCACCTGCATCATGTTCCAATCGATCATTTGAGTAGGATCATGAACATAATTTTTTAGCAAAGAAACATGAAATACATTATGAATTTTCAGATTTGCAGGAAGTGCAAGTTGATATGCCATGGGTCCAATTCGAACTAACATATTGAAATGGCCACAAAACCTTGGCACCAACTTGGAAAAATTTCCTAGCTTTAGTGAACTTATTTTGGCTTTGACTTTTAGATAAAAGTGGTCTCCAACTTGGAATTCCTGGTGTCTTCTTTTCATATCTGCGTAAATTTTTTGTCTGTCATGTGCTTCTTTTAAATTCTATTGTACTTTTCTTACCGTAATTTCCATCTTGTAGCATTTCTGGTCCCACCATGAGTCTATCAACTGGGTTATCCCAACTAATCAAAGTCGTACACTTTAGGTCATACATTACTTCTAAGGGGCTCATCTTAGCCGATGTATGGTAACCATTGTTGTATGCAAATTCCACCAAGTCCAGGTAGTCTTCCCACTTACTTGGTTTCATCCTTGCATACATTCGTAACATATCTTCCATGATTTGGTTTGTTCATTTGGTCTGCCCATTCGTTTGTGGATGGTAGCTTGTGCTGAAATTCAAGTTAGTATTTAACCCTGCAAACAATTCTTTCCAAAATGTAGATGTGAATTTTATGTCTCTATCCAAAATCACCATTTTAGGAATACCATGCAGTATTAAAATGTCTTTCATGAATATTTCATCGATGTTAATAGATTTAAAAGTAGACTTTATAGGAATAAAGTGTGCAGACTTACTAAGATTATCAATTACTACCATGATTGAATCATTCTGTTTTTTATTTCTAGGCAAACCTGTGATAAAATCTAGTGATATAGTCTCCCATTTCCATTCCAACATAGGTAGAGGCTGCAACAAGCCGGCTGGATGTTGGTGTTCATCTTTCACCTGTTGGCAATCTTGGCACTTAGATAAGTATTATGTTGTTTTGCCCTTCATATTAGGCCAATAAAATAACTTCCTTAGTGTTGTTACCATTTTTTGATATCTAGATGACTAGAATATGGTTTCTTCTATACTTCATCCAAGACAGATAACTTTGATTCAGTAGAATCTGGTATGTATAATCTATTTTTAAATCTTAGTAGGCCATTTATGTCCAAACTTAGATCTTTTATGTCTAAATTCTCTGCATTATTTCGTAAATCTGCCACTATTTAAATGTAAATTTCATCGTTATTACTTGCATTCTTTATCCTCTTCTCAATATAGGTTTCATCCCTGCTAATGTTCATTTCAAACATCCCATGAATTCTTCTACTTAAATCATCAACCACCTTGTTTTCCTTACCCTTGATGTGCCTTACCTCGAAGTCAAATTCGCTCAAGAAGGCCAGCCATCTTTCTTGCCTTGCGTTAAGGTTTGGTTGACTAAAAAAAAATTTCACACCACTGTTATTAGTGAACAACAGAAATTTTATGCCCATTATATAGTTTCACCACATCTTTAATGCATGGATGACAACTGTTAACTCTAAGTCGTGAGTGACGTAGTTTCGTCCGTTCTCTTTTAGTTTTTGGGACTCATTACAAATAACATTCCCTTATTGAGTTAGTACACCTCCCAAACCTTCTTTACTCGCATACACATAGACTGTGAAGTCTTTATCCGGGTCTACTACCATTAAAATGGGTGCGGTTGTTAGCAATTCCTTTAACTTACTAAAACTGTCCTGACATTTTTGTGACCAATTAAATTTGGTTCCCTTCTTTTGTAAAGATGTGATAGGGTAAGAAATCTTGGACAATCCCTCTATAAATCTGTGGTAATATCCGATGATTCCCATGAATGAACAAATGTCTGCTACGTCATTAGGGATCGGCCATTCCATGATGGCTCTGATTTTCTCTAGGTCGACTGCAATGCCTTCTTCGTATATTACATGTCCTAGGTACTATATTTTATTTTGATAAAAGTCACACTTGTCAAATTTAGCATACAGTTTTTTTTTTCTTAAGGTTTGCAGTATTATCCTTAGATATTCTTTGTGGTCTTCTTCTGTTTTAGAATATACCATGATATCATCAATAAATATCGAAACAAACTTATCCAAGTACTGACTGAAAATGTTATTCATTAAACACATATAAGTTGTTGGTGCGTTAGTGAGGCCAAATGGTATAACAACAAATTCGTAATGTACATATCTCGTTCCGAATGTTGTTTTACTTATGTCCTCATCTTTTATTCTAACCTAGTGATAATCAGATCTTAAATCCAATTTAGAAAAAATATTTGCCCCACCTACTTGATCAAACAGATCATTGATCCTAAGTAAGGGGTATTTGTTCTTAACCGTCATTTTGTTTAACCATATGTAATCAATGCATAATCTTAGAGTTTCTCCCTTCTTCTTAACAAAAAGGACTGGGGCCCCCCATGGTGAGACACTTGGCCAGATGTATTTCTTGTCCAACAGTTCTTGTAGTTGAATCCTTAATTATGTTAATTTGGGTAAACTCATTCGGTAGGGAACCTTAGATATAGGAGTTGAACCAGGCAACAGACTGATAGAAAAATCTATCTCGCTCCTTGGGGGAAATTTAGGTATCTCATCAACAAACACATCTCTAAAATCATTCAAGACGACAAAATCCTCTAAGCTAGGTTTATTTTCTTTTTACAACAAATTTGTCACTTAGATAGCATAAATCTGACAACCTTTTCTCATGCACTTCTTAAATTACATTACTGAAATCTGCCTAATTGAGATTGTTTTTTGTATGGCTTGAACTGTCCTAACAATGTTATTTTCTTCTTTATACTTGAGTGATTTTTCATAACAATCTAAAACTGCTTTATGCATTTCTAACCAGTCCATTCTGACAATTATATTAGAAGACCCTAACGGTAGAATATTCAGAATTATCTTTGTGTTTTGACCTCCTAAACTGAACTCATAGTCGGAAATAAAATCATATACTTTTATTTTTGTTCTTGTTTCTAGTTGTACTAGCCAAGATTTTGCATGTCTTGTTTTCTTAAGTTTATTTGACTCCACTACACAAGGAGAAATATAATTCAAGGTAGCTCCTGGATCAATTAAAACAGAAACATGACTATTGTTAACTTTACCTTCAATTTCCACTACGGTGGACTGACAATCATCTTGTCAGCCATCCATGGCTGCATTGATACGATGTAAACTTATGCCCACATCTCCCACTGTAGAGGCTTCCTGTAGGTTGTGAACCATAGTCATGGTTGCAGAGGTTAATCATGGATAGTTCCTCCTTAAGTGAGGATCTCCACATTCCCATCATTTCAACAGTTCTTTAGGGCTGTCCCCAAACTTCTTTATTCCCAGATTGACTTGTTTACCACCTCCTTGGGTGTTCTGAAGCTCTTTCCTTGGAAAACTCTTTGCTGCATTTCGTAAGGGGTTTGGTTGATATCCCTTCTTCCATTCATTCATTCTATCTTGTTTCTTGTCTTTCCAATCCTTGGGAAATTGCAACCGTTGTTTGTATTGGTCGTAACACATTTAGGCCTTCTTGAAAACTTTACTTAAGGACTTTGGGTTATTTCATTTGATTTTGTTCTTATAGGATTGTGGTAAATAACTTAGGAACCGTTGGATTTTTACTTTGTCCTCTCGGATATAGGGCACGAACCTTAATAATTCTAGGAATTTGTTTATCAGGTCATCCATAGCCATTTGACAGAGTCGTAGTTCATAAAGCTCTTTGGTTTTCCTTTCATAGTAACTTTAAGATAAATACTGTTTCTTAAAGTATTTCTTAAAATACGACCCTTGGCCAACTTTAGGATCTGCCACCATATGCTAGATTTTCCTTTCAGATTATAGATGGCCATTCTAACCTTCATATTGTTGGAATAGTTGATGAGTGTTCTATATGCACTAAAACCACAATAAAAACCCTCAATTAAATTGTCAACCCAGGGTAAGTAAACATAGAGTTGTAGCAATATATATGCCAAGGTAGAAGGGTTGGTAGTAGTATAGTCTAAATAAGGAAG
The DNA here is from genome assembly GCA_032191745.1 of Picea mariana. Classification (NCBI taxonomy): domain Eukaryota; kingdom Viridiplantae; phylum Streptophyta; class Pinopsida; order Pinales; family Pinaceae; genus Picea; species Picea mariana. The sequence goes on from JASDQU010713328.1 coordinate 12,110, forward strand.
TGGCTATCTAAAGGCTAATCTACTCAAGCAAAGCTATCTAATGATCAAACTCTACTAAGCAACTCAAACTATTTATCCTAAGTAACCTTTGAATGAAGGATCGATGGATAGTTCTAAGAAAGAAAATGAAAACCCTACTTAAAGAAAATTAGTTCAACAATAAGAAAAAGAAAACTATTTAAGCATAACAACAAGAAATAACAAACTACTTCAACTATCCTACTTAAATTTAATAAGCAATTACCCTATGAAAGCAAGAAAATAGATAAGCAAGCAACTAACCTATCAAAGAAAGAATAGACAAGTACGCAACTAACCTATTAAAGAAAGTAAACAACTAACTAACCTAGGATGACTTCTACAACAAGTAAACTAATCAATAAGCAACTAATTAAACTAAGAAACAAGTGAACTCTATTCTTAAACTAATCTTCACAACTATTTCTAATTTACAAAAGGAAATCTACTAAATTGAAACCATTATGATAATAAAAGAAATTAACAACTAATCTATATGATAAGCAAACTATCCCTTAATCTACCAAAGCAAGAAGACTATTTATTCTACAACAACAAGAAAACTATCTTCTAATATGAAAGGAAGAAAACTATCTTCTAATCTATGAAAGAAAGAAAACTATCTTCTAATATATGAAAGAAGGAAAAACTCAAATATAGTGCTAATGGTTATGTCTCCAGTGTCTTATGATATCATGATGGAACTTGACAATGAATAATAATTCAAGAGGGATGAACTTGATATTGACTTCAATAGAAAAGTGAAAAGTGTGAATTAGACAATCCAGTGAGAACTTAGCCATTATGGAAACAACATCAATTATCTCGCATATCCATGTGATTATGTAATCATGCATTAATCATCAACAGTTATAAAGAGATTATGCTATGAAATTCAATTGCACTCTATACTACGTAAGCAAACTCATAACTGAATTCAATCATTAACTACAAATTGAAATTGCAGCCTAGATCTAAGAAAGAAGTTGCATGAAGTAAACTAAACTAGTTCTATTTGACAATTCAAATTGCAAAAAGAGAAATGCTTATAAACAAGAATTAAACATTATGCTAGCATATGAAAAGTAAGCAAATGAGAAATTTAATTAATAGCTAGATGAAAAAATACTAAATAACAATTGAATAAGCAATCTAAAAATGAAAACTAGAATTAATACTATCCATCCACCGAAGTTATGTCAAAGAAAGCATGAGTTAAAATTATGTTCTAAAACTCTGTTTTAAACTCTGTTTTAGACTCTATTTCAGAATGTAGAAATTCTAGCTATCTTCTAATTACATACAAGGGTTAGTGTCTAATCTTGCAAGATTTCTTCTACTAACTAATAACTCATTGCATACTAACAAGATTCCTCATAATAACCTACAAAAACTAAGTTAAAATAATTAAATCATAAACAATAAATTAAATAGCAAAGAAGTAAAATGATAATTCATGTATAGAAAAATGAATAAAAATGCATCTACACTAATTCACAAATAAACTCATAAGATAGTAACCCAGACTACTGGTGGGCCCCCAAATAAGTCGTGGTCACTCTTCAAATGCACACCATGATCTTCAACAACACAAATTCGCCATTAAAACTAAAAACACAATTTTACACAATTCTAGCAAAATGAAAATGGCAAAATAGGGGGAAATTCTCTTTTCTCTCTAACACTCTATCCCTAACTTCTTACCTATTATATGACCACCAAGGTGGTATTTATAAGATTTATAAACTGAGAGGTCGACCACTGGAGGGTTGAACCTCTTATAAAAACAGTAAATTACATTTAATGATGCCCTAACTACTGAAATGAAGTGAGCCAATCATCGCCCAACATAACAACCCAAACCAAGTTGTCAAGATTTCAGTAGTTATAGGGCACAAGCATGAGAAAAACCCATGTCTCTGATTCTCCCATCACTGGCCGCCAATACCATAACCGCCAAATTGCCCATCGTTTTTGTGCAGGACGGAGTGTCGGATGGAGTGTCAGATTGAGTGTCGGAAGCAAAAACAAGCTACAATTTTTCCCCGTGACATACAAAACATGAATTAGTCTCTTGGGATCATAAAAACATACTGATTTAAACTCAAAATCATTGTGAAACATGAATTATGCATACCTAGTGTGGATCATATTGTTTTGACACAAAAACTCTTCAAAAACTTATTCAAAACATGAAAACACATACACACATTCGGCAAAAAGGATGTAATTAACATCATAAAATCGGTCATATCACGGGACCAACATTACCCCCACACCTAAGATTTTGCAGGTCCCACTGCAAACAAAAATAAATTTCCCTTCATGACTAAACTTGAGAAGGAGCAGGTGGATTGATTTTATCTTAGTCCTTTTTTGATGTTTCAATTGCATCTAGAGACTATTATTGGTGAAAGTCATATCATCAACCAAACGTTGTAGAGAATTAATCTTGGCTTGTAGGACAACGTTATCATGGTGTAAATGATGATTCAGTGTTTCATGCTCTCTAAGTTTGAATTGGAGGGTTTGGAGTTTTTGGAGGTTGTTGATGACATGTGAGGAAGCCTTGAGATTTATATTATACCCTTGATCCTTTAAACCATGCAAAACATCAACTTTACCTCTGCAAAATTAGTTCCAAAAGTGACTTTCTAGAAGCGCAACAATTCTAGCCTGGCAAACTTGTGAAACATAGGTATCAAAGTGACACCTGTAACTACAAGAAAGTAACTCCTATGTAAAAAATAAAAGAGGTTTTTGTTTTCTATTATGTCCTTGATAAAAACGTCTCTTGGTTTTCAAAACTTCACTTCTTTTTGTTAGGAAAACACAAAAATAAAACATGACTAAAATAGAAAAAACAGAGTGTTTTATTTTCTGAAAAACTAGGCCTCTAAGAGACTTGAATATATCCCAAACCATAAAGTATATTCAAAACCTAAGAGAGGTTATTTTGTTTTGGTATTTTACGAAAAAAAACATGCTGCAGGTTTCAAAATTAATTTCCCATTTGTTCATAATCCCATCTTGAAGTTGGTTACTCAAAACTTGTAGAAGTGCAATGTGCTCTTAGAAGAAGCACAGTGTGGTCTTTGAGAGGGTTTTTGGAGGTCTTTACAAAATATTTTTGGGCTGAAAGTGGTATGGTTGGAAATTTTATGATGTATTGTACACAATAGAACTATCAATCACTACAAATGCCTTCTCCAAACCTCTGAAAAACTGACTTGAAGTCAAGTTATCCAAATGTTTAGAAACCCTCCAATAACGACTATATTTGGGGAATTTCTATAAAATAATAACACTTGTGCATAAAATGAAGGATATTTTTGTTTAGTGGTCTATTAATGACAAAAACCTCTTTCAAGTTTGTCAAATTCATCTTCCTTGATTCAGAAACCAATTCTAAGGTAGAACTTTGACCAAGACAATCATTTGAAAATTTATGGCAAGGAATGATGACATGACCATGATGAAAATTTATGACCTTGGATTAGTGGAGGGAGTTGTAAGGACACCTAGACACACCAATGACCATTTTACAAGCAAGAGATTTCAAATTGTATTTGATAATTTTATTTTGAAAATATAACAATTTGACCTAATAACCCTATCAATCACATGAAAGAGTAAATTTGATCACTGGTGACTGACAGAACTGACAGATACTAACAAAAGTCTTGGTTTGTACTGGTAGGTATGGTGAACAAGAGAATTTTATTTCCTTTCATCGATTTGTATCAATTCAAACAATTGTTCCTCTTTTCATAATCTTGTAATATAGATGGAAGTAAGTATTTAGCAGTTGTTATCATTCTGTATTTGTCAAAAAGAGTAGTTAATTATACAAAGTCTTCTATATCATAAACATAAAAGTTCACAACAAGATTATAACACACACAATGATGTCAACAGTATATAATTTATCATACCAATACAAACAACTGCTGATATAATATCCCAAGACATTGTAAAAATATAGTATGACATAATTTTGATAGAAATCCTACTTCCTCTTCTCATGGGTTTGCTATACAATTGGGCAGTGCTTAGCATTTTTTATCTCAGGAAATTCCCCCCAGACCAAAGATATGGCACATCCTCATGCCATGAATTAGAAATAGGCTTCTTGGTCTTTTTTCTTGATGAGGTTGCAAGGGTATAACAAGTTTCTTGGACTTTTGGTCTGGTAAAGGAATAGCTTGAGGATGAGGGTTTGGGTGGAGTAACAGTCCCTAGATCAAGAGTCTTATTTCTAGTCTTGATTGTAAGAAGAGGGTTTGCAAATTGGTAAATGAAATCATCCCACATTTTCCCCAATTCGGCTAAGACAAGTAGTTTGATAAGGCCATGGTGAAATAAGTTGTTATGGGGATTGCTTGCATTCTTCCTCACTTGGGAAGACATCCTCTCAAGACTCTTTAAGAACTAAAATGGAAAATTCAATGGATTATTGAACTGAAAGTGAGCTAATGATTGAAAGTGATAGGATTTAAAGACAAAATATTTACCTTCACGTGTAATAAATCCATTGATAACTATGAGAGGGTTGATTAGCTCCTCTTTCATCCACTCTTTGGAGTATCCCTTAGCTCCAGAAATGTTCTGAAATTCGAGTTTGAAAACCCTGTTATAGCTTGCTCTTGGAAACTGGTGGTGTTTAAACTAGTGGTCTCCAACTCTTGGGATCTTTGTGGCTGAGGCAATTGATTCCTCAAAGACCACGAACATAGTGAATAGGAGTAGAGGAAAGATAAGAGTGTTCCATTGTTATTGATTTTTCCACCATGCTTACTCAATCCACTCGCATAAGTCATGTAATTTCAATCCTATAATGAACAACCTATAATGAAAATAAGCCAATAAAGTGTTCTATTAAGGGTATGTACAATAATTTATAGCACACATGAGATTAGCATTTCAAAAATAAAATGATTGTTGATGTAATAAGCTACATCATGAAAACAATACATGAATTTTTACAAAGATTTACTTCTTCTAGGCAATGTTATCATTTGTCAACTTATGAACCCCTCCCCCACACCTAAGCATTGTGGCACCTCACAATAAAAAATATAGGAACCCAGTCAGTTCTCTTTACAGTTTGTAAAGTGTAAAGATAAATTTCACAGATTGGTCTGATGAGACGATTAGAAGATGGCCCCACCTATAGGATAATATATCCTATATATAGATAAGAAGAGGTAGGTAAGAGAGTTTCAAGATAGTCTTAGAGTTAGTTCCCAATGGAAAGTTTATGGAGTTCATTAACATTATCTTCACCATACATACTTCATGTCATCTTTGTCTACAAGTAATGTCGTACATCAGAACAAGTTTAAATTTATTATTTAATTTTGGCAGATTACCATCCTCGCTAGGTAGAATGCCCCGCTGCTAGCAAGCATGTTCAGTACTCTAGCGGGTTTAACTAGTCATACCATAGGTCAGTACCCGTTGCCAGTAGACTTGTTTAGTATCCCAACGGGTTAGCCACTTACACCCTCAGACACTGTCCCTCCATCTTTTAATATTTTAGTATAAGATTGCTTTATGCAAGATGATGGGGGGACAGCTCTGAAAACAACTTTTTCTTTCTTTTTTTCAATTGGGATGGTATTTATGTTAGAGGATGACTTTCCATTATATTCCTTAGTGATTTTCTTGATGTAAGGGGTACTTAAGGAGACATGGTTTATCTAAAGATATGATATAATCAAGCTATTTAGTGTGTAGTGGATGGTACCATTGAGAAAGAACACAAATGTATCTTTAGGCTCAACTCACTTTCTTCTTTTGTAATTTATTGTGATGTTTCCATGACTAACTGCTAATCATACCTCCTTGTTACTCTTTAATAAAGATACTTTACTTACTTACTCAGGTTTGTTGGGGAAACTGTGCAAGAGACCTCTAAGATTGATGGTTACAGTATCACTTCCTTATACAGTGGTGAAGTTTTTCAAGAGAAACTGCTTCTTAATATGCTTTGAGAAAAAGAAGATGAAAATCTTTTGCAAAATCATGGCTAACTACAGCATGTCATTATTCATTTGATGCTTAGTAGACAACAAGGTTCAAATATAGCAATGTTTTGAAGAAAAATTCTTCTTTTATATCTCATTGAAATTGTCTACCCTTGGTGATATAAATACCTAATAGATCTCTAAAACTATTTGCAAAAACCACACTCTAAAATATAATAAACTAATGAGATCAATGAAATCAAGTCATAGGAACATGTATCTCATAGTTATTTTATTAAAAGAAAATGTAAAATGAGGTTGCATTAGACTTTAAACTAAACTAACAACATGCAACTTTTATTTACTATCCTACCCTACCTAAAAAGAAATGGAAAATCTTGATTCAAGTGTAAGAACTCTTACAATGTAACCATGTGCGGAGAAAGATAAGAAACATACTCATATCCATATATGAAAACGTTACTGCAGTGATTACCTGGATATGAAGAACCAACCAACCTACTTGTTTTGGCATCAGAAGGTGTTGAAAAAGAGAATAGTATTGTGGCTTGATGACCTCTTGAAACCAAATTTAAATGTAATCTTGATGTTCATCAACAGTAATTTCTATGCTCTCCTTCATCATATTATGCATATCCTATTCTTCTAGATGATTGATTTATGAAGTACATAAAGGATCTTCTAAGATGGATGTTGAGAACGCATCAATATCAGGTCTCAATGATTATTCTCCACTGGATTTAGCCCATAATTTTTCAACTTCTTTCACATTTTGGCAAGGAAAAACAATTTGTAGCTCATAGGACCTTGATTCTTCTAATATTTTTGGAGAGGTAGACAAGTTCTTGGCTATTGTCAAGATGTTTTTTTCCTGAGAAGAAGAGATCCTAGCTATTTCTAGGATTTGAGAGAGTTCTTCCAAACTAATGGTCACCTTCGAATTCATTCTCCTGGTGGTGGTAAGAAAACAAAGATGTGTTTTTTGGTTTTGTCGAGGGCTCGAGTGGTCTTGCCTCCTGTCCCATTATTACTGATCCTTCAACTTTTTTATCTATACTGCTCCCTGTCTTAGTCTCTTCAGAGACTACTTTAGCTCTTCAGGTTGAGCTAGCTCCTTTTTTTCGATATCAGTCTGCGGAGTTTAGGAGTGGAATGCTCCTTCCCCAAAAAAGTTCGGAAAGAACCTTGGTTGAAAGGTTTGATTTAGATTTCATATATCTACCTTTTGGGTCCCTAGGCTTATTCATGAATGTAAACAAAAAATAAAATAAAAACCACCATTGGGTTCGGGGGAACCTACTATAGTAGATGTGCAGGTTCTTACCTCTCGTTTTAAAGTTCCCCCGCCACCAAACTAATGATAAGGCTTAAAAGTAATCTATTTCCTAACTATTTCCTACCTTGAGACAACTCCCCAGCAACGGCGCCAAAAATCATGGGTGTTCTATATGCACTAAAAACACACTAAAACCCCTCAATTAAATTGTCAACCCGGGGTAAGTAAACTTAGAGTTGTAGCAATATATATGCCAAGGTATAAGGGTTGGTAGTAGTATCGTCTAAATTAGAAAGTGGATATCTAAAGGCTAATCTACTCAAGAAAAGCTATCTAATGATCAAAATCTACTAAGCAACTCAAACTGTTTATCCGAAGTAACCTTTGAACTAAGGATCGATGGATAGTTCTAAGAAAGCAAATGAAAACCCTACTTAAAGAAAACTAGTTCAACAATAAGAAAAAGAAAACTATTTAAGCATAACAATAAGAAATAGAAAACTAATTCAACTAGCCTACTTAAATTCAATAAGAAATTATCCTATGAAAGAAAGAAAATAGACAAGCAAGCAACTAACCTATCAAAGAAAGAATAGACAAGTAAGAAACTAACCTATTAAAGAAGGTAGACAAGTAACTAACCTAGGATGACATCTACAACAAGTAAACTAATCAATAAGCAAATAATTAAACTAACAAACAATTGAACTCTATTATTAAACTAATATTCACAATTATTTCTAATTTACAAAATGAAATTTACTAAATTGAAACCATTATGATAATAAAAGCAATTAACAACTAATCTATATGATAATAAAACTATCCCTTAATATACCAAAGCAAGAACACTATCTATTCTACAACAACAAGAAAACTATCTTCTAATATGTGAAAGGAAGAAAACTATCTTCTAATCTATGAAAGCAATAAAACTATCTTCTAATATATGAAAGCAATAAAACTATCTTCTAATATATGAAAGCAAGAAAAACTCAAATGTAGTGTTGATGGTTATGTCTCTGGTTTCTTATGATATCACGATGGCACTTGAAAATGAATAATAATTCAAGAGGGATGAACTCGATATTGACTTCAATAGAAAAGTGAAAAGTGTGAATTAGACAATCTAGTAAGAACTTATCCATTACGTAAACAACATCAAGTATCCTGCATATCCATGTGATTATGTAATCATGCATTAATCATCAACAATTATAAAGAGATTATGCTATGAAATTCAATTGCACTCTATACTACGTAAGAAAACTCATAACTATATTCAATCATTAACTACAAATTGAAATTGCAGCCTAGATCTAAGAAAGAAATTGCATGAAGTAAACTAAACTAGTTCTATTTGACAATTCAAATTGCAAAAAGAGAAATGCTTATAAACAAGAATTAAACATTATGCTAGCATATGACAAGTAAGCAAATGAGCAATTTAATTAACAACTAGATGAGAAAAGACTAAATAACAATTGAATAAGCAATCTAAAAATGAAAACTAGAATTAATACTATCCATCCACCGAAGCTCTATCAAAGAAAGAATGAATTAAAATTATGTTCTAAAACTCTATTTTTAATTCTATTTTAGACTCTATTTCAGCATGTAGAAATTCTAGCTATCTTTTATTTACATGCAAGGGCTAGTGTCTAAGTTTTCAAGATTTCTTCTACTAACTAATAACTCATTGCATACTAACAAGATTCCTCATAATAAGCTGCAAAAACTAAGTTAAATTAATTAAATCATAAACAACAAATTAAATAACAAAGAAGTAAAATGATAATTCATGTACAGAAAAATGAATAAAAATGCATCTACGCTATCTAGTTCACAAATAAACTCATAAGATAGTTACCCAGACTACTAGTGCCCCCCCAGAAATTCGTGGTCACTCTTCAAATGCGCACCACGATATTCAACAACACAAATTTGCCATTAAAACTAAAAATGTAGTTTTACACAATTCTGGCAAAATGAAAATGGCAAAACAGGGGGAAATTGTCTTTTCTCTCTAACACTTTATTCCTGACTTCTTCCCTGTTGTATGACCACCACGGTGGTATTTATAAGATTTACATACTAAAAGGCCGACCACTGAAGGATCGAACCTCTTCCAAAAACACTAAATTACATTTAATGATGCCCTAACTGCCGAAATAAAGTGAGCCAATAATCAGCCAACATAATAACCCAAACCAAGTTGTCAAGAGTTTAGTGGTTGGAGGGCACAAGAACGAGAAAAACCCATTTCTCTGATTCTCCCATCACTGGCCACCAATACCATAACCGCCAAATCTCCCTTTGGTTTTGTGCAGGACGGAGTGTCAGATGGAGTGTCGGATGGAGTATCGGACTGAGTGTCGGAAGCAAAAACAAGCTGTGATTTTTCCCTGTGACATACAAAACATGAATTAATCTCTTGGGATCATAAAAACATACTGATTTAAACTCAAAAGTATTGCAAAACACGAATTATGCATGCTTGATGTGGATCATAGCATTTTAACGCAAAAACTCTTCAAAAACTTCTTCAAAACATGAAAATGCATATACAAATTCGGCAAAAAGGATCTAATTAACGTCATAAAATCGGTCATATCACGGGCCCAACAATAGTTGTAGATCTAGAAATACTTTTTTATGTCTGGTAACCATACTTTAGCTTCCTCGTCTGTCCTGGATTCCCCATCAAAGATGGACGGTTTGATTTTATTAAACTCTCCCTCAAGATGGTCCACCTGTTTCCTTTTTCTTCATGTGGTTGTTTTATCTTCTGCTGATGGTGTACCTTGAGAAGAGTTGTCCCCTTATTCTCCTTTAGGAACATCATTTTTAGAGGCCCTTTTACTGACCTCTTCTTCCTCATTATTGTCCTTTGGTATTTTTTTTGTTACTATACTACGCAACAATACTTCATTGATTTCCTGCTCTTCTCGTTGTGGCTTTTTTAGTTTCTCATTGTCTTCTTTGAAAACTTGCAGTTCCACAATGAGATTTCTCATAGTTTCCAGAACCTCGGTAGGTGAAATTTTGTCACTGTTCTACCTTTTTTATTCAGGGGATCTTTGCTCAGGATTATCCTCGAGTCTTATCTCAGCTTCATCCCGTGCTGCCATGATCACAACAGAAATAAAGTTTTATATTTTGTAACAGTAATTGTTTTGTTAGTTTTTTTTTTTATAAAACAAAAAATATGTGCTAAGAAAACAGTTTTGGCCCTGTTTAAGGTCCAAGTGTTGTAACCTTTTCTCTGATACCATATGCAATGTTCCCCAAATTTACCAATTAAAAAAAAAATATATAGGGATTCTTAGAGTTGATCATTCATCATTCCAACCTTCCAGGTGTTCATTAACTATATTACATAACTTACACATACTATTTTTTGTCACAGGTGCAAGTTACTTATGTGTATTCATCTATGGCTAACTCAACCCTATTCTCAACAATAGGGTGAAATAGTAAGCTAGTAGATAACAATTATTTCACTTGGAAAACTTAATGTTATATGTATAACATGATCATATATATATATATATATACCTTAGGACTTCCCTTCTATTTGAATACATGATTATATATATATATATATTGTAGGACTTCCCTTCTATTAGCATAAAACGACCATATATATATATATATATATATATTTGTATTCCTTAGAACTTCCATCCGACCTATGCAACTCATAAGACATACCATGAGATAGTTTTTAATGTGTAAATTCAACGACCATTAGGGTAATGTATGGTCCACTCCAGTTTGCATGCAGGAAGTGTTCCTATTACGTGTAGTCATTACTACTCATGTGGTTATGGCTCACATTTGGCACACATTACTCATTCTTACTTGATTTAACGACCCCATGGTAACCAAGTTTGGTATAAGGGTTATCGAATCGATAGGTAAGAATCAATAAGTGAAATATGATGACCAGGATACTAACTATAACCCTAACTAGACCGTCATTCCCTTCACCATGAATGTTGACAAGAAAACTGCAAGGATATAAATGTCACGACTTAAATGGCTATGTACGTGATATTTAATATCTCCTGAAGTGTACCCCTTTGGCCCTTCGCTTGAAATTCATGCCCATTGTGCTATCGCCACCTTGCCCTAATCACATGGTTTAGGTACATAATGTAACCCTCACCATTAATCCATTAGGCGGAGAGTTTTCCCGAGGTTATTGTTCATTCCGTTCACTTGTGCTGTGTAATTTCGAAAGGAAACACTCTGCAATAGTTCTGCAACTTCACTTTGTGTTTAACCCCGGATATGAGGAGGTATCCTATTTAATGTAGGCATAATAACGTTACAAATCCATCGGTCACTCCTCTACCAAGTATGTTGGACCACCCTTTCTTGTCCGAGTTACAGTAGGTTGTAAGACAGGTCATTTGTGAATTCTTTGGATTGTCTTTGTAAATATTAAGTTAGTTGGGTGTGTATTCGTCCTATTCTCTCTTAATATTTCAGAGTAAATACTATCCTTATTCTGTATGATGAACCCAAATCCTAACTCGTAGTGGCTTATAGTTTCATCTATCCCGTGAGGACAATCATTTGTTGCTACAAGGTTTTGTTACTTGTAAGCTATTCCTGAAATAGTTTTCGGTAATGAGTCACTTCTCAGACTTTATTAGTTTTCTTCTTACCCCTCTGGGTCTAACTCAAAAGAACTGTGGTCTCACTCTGTGAGGGGGTCGAATCTCCACTCCATATGGCTCTGCTGCAAGATACCAGATATAAAAAATATGCAGAACAGAAATGAAATGCTGGAAATGACAGAAAAACAGTAAAATATCCAGCATAATCTTCACAATACACAGAAATGATATACGAAATAGCAACAGAAATAACACTTTGAATCAGATAGCAATGTTCACAGGCCTCTTCGAGGGGGCAACCTCCAATCGAGCAGCGCTCTGTTACAATAATATCCAAGCTAGGGTTCTCACACCCTCGACTCCTATTTATACTAAAAAGAAGCATCTAGAGGAAGATCCTTCTAGAAGTGGAAGCTTCTATTAGGTCTTCTTACATCTGCCTTATTCTATTTTATTGAAAGGTCTTATTAATATTGACCTTTATTACATCTGAATACATTGATCTACCTATGTGCGGGTTAGGACCTTAACATGTCCGCCCCCTTAAAAATA
>JASDQU010713328.1:33655-44872 GCA_032191745.1 Picea mariana
GAGATCAGTGTATTTAGATTTTTGAAGGGTAAAGGTGAATCTTTCTAGAAAATCCTCAAGGCTTTCTTCATCTTGTTGTTGCAGTTTGAAGATGTCATTTCGAGAATCCTTGGTTCTGCAATAGTCCTGGTACTTTTTCAAAAATTTTACTTTCATATCTTCCCAAGATCTAATGTTGTATTCTCCCAAACTCATGAACCAACGTAATGCAAAATCTTTCAGGGTGGCAGGAAATAATTTCAGTTTGTGTGCGTCCTGGAGGTAGTTATAGCTCCTGCACAGGATGTCGAATTCAAAAAGAAAGACATCAGGGTCCTCACTATTTTTCCCATGGAAGGTTGGCAGTGCTGAAAGTGGGATATTTTTCATGGTGACATTCTGGACTAAGTCCAGAATAGGAAATCCAAAGTTGGTTTCTGATGCTACCTCATTCTCTGTTTGTTCTTCACCTTCATTTTCAATATGAAGTTCCTCATGTAAGTTTCTCCCTCTATCTCCCATGGTAAAATGATTACCAAGAATTGTATACACAATCCGATCTTTCTTTGGTGAGGGTGTGAAATCCCACCTTTCTGGATTCTTTTTGTCAGAGATTTTATCTCCTATTGGTCTTTTTGAGGATCCTATGGCCTTTGATCCCACAGCTGTGGTTGTTATCTGTGAAACTATAAAGTTAGGGTTCCTGAGAAGAGCTTGTATTTTCTCTGGATCAATTGTGACATCCATTGTTGGATCACCAAGATTCTGAGTTTGCTAATGTATGGTGTTTCCTGGTTCTAGGTTCTGTTTTACGGTTTCCTCAGTCAGAATTTCAGTCTCAATTTCTTTTTCTTTTTGGGTGGAGGTTTCTTCTTCTTTTTGTGGTTCTATATTTTTCCTAAATCTACCTCTAGGATCTCTATTTCTCATGAAGTCATGCTAAATGAAAGGAAAGAAACTAAGATTGAGTTTCAGAGTACCTGTGATAACTGATATGTTAGTCTTCACCCTTTTTGTTTCCACAGCTCCTCTTACTATCAACCTGCTAAATGTCACACCAAACTTAAGTGCATTCTAAAACTAATCAACACAATTATCTTCTTACCTTTTAAACAGCTCCCCAACAACGGCGCCAAAAATGTCAGGCTGCTAAATTGAAGATTTAAATGACCTGAAACACTAAATTGTCAAACCAGGGTTGGTAAACTTTGAGCTGATACATAGTATGTGCGGGTAAGGCTTTAGTCTCTATCTGAATGCTATCCTTNAATGACTATCTTGAAGCTTAGCATTTCCTATTTAAGTCATCAACAGAAAACAGTCTTATGCTCAAATGTTGGTACTTCTATTCTTATTCAAAAGTGTGGTTCCACAAGATTATTTTACCTCTATGTCGGATCATCTACCATCATCATTTCTATTCAAGTCATGACACAAAGAGTATTTTCGAAAATGCATTCAATCTGGTCATCAAAATGAATCAAAAGATGTCTACAGAAAAACAGAGTACTTTCCTACTTACTGGTACCAGGAGCTCCCCTTTGATTTAACTGTAATCTAACTGTTCTAAGTAAGCAGGATAACTAACTGTCTAACAAAGCAAAGTTCATGCCAATTCTGAGTTATGTTCAAATCAAAAACTGGAAGCCAAACAAACCACACTCATACTCTAAACCCTACAGGCATCAATTATGCATTCAATACTCAGCAACGTCAAAGATAACAGTACGCTGGAACGATTCAGTTGAGGAATAAATGAACACAACTTTGAACAAGTCAATTCTAAAACTTTAAACTATCGTGTAAGCAAACACTAACACACTACAATGAACTAAAGCTATGATAAACTGAATATAAATCTACGAACGTTAAGCTACCTCGTATGCAAGTTCTAAAACACTGAAATGTACTAAAGCTATGACAGCATAAAACTAAATCTATTGACAGAATAAAGCAGCAGCTTGCACTGGTTTGGCCGGCCCAACCAAACGGCACAAACGCTGTTAGTAATAACCAGAGCCGACTAGATCATTCTATGCAAACATTGTATAATCTTTACGCTCCATTAACTCAAAAGAGAATGCCTCAAATCATATATCAGTCGAATACCATAACGCAACGGCAGTCTTTATTCAAAAACATAGGTTCACGGCATAACATAGTCCAACATAATCCAACCTGGTCTCAGGAAGGATCTCGGGTTTATATATAAAAATACTACTTTTCCTAACAGTCGAAAACAAAGATGCATAAAAACAAACGGATCCCCGATCCGAGAATAGTCTTGGAATCAAGTTATAAAATGTATTTCACATCTTCATGACACGTAGTGTGAACGATGAAGAATCACGACCCATTTCTATCATTATGCCTTCAAGCACCCTGTGGCGATGACTCCAGTTTTCATGTGAATCTCTTTATCTCCCATTCGAACCATAACGCACAAATCTCGAGCGGCTCCATTAGTACCTCCACGGGTACGAGTTGGTACCTGGTACTGGCATCCTGTTCCAAAAATAGAAGTGGTACCTAACCCAAGCGATATTAGTTCCAATACCAATTTAAAGCATTAAAGTGCATAAAAATAGCTTGAAATGCAAAGATACCTTAGGCAACCCCATTGAATGGTTAGGAGATGTCAATTATGTCAAAACAAGGCCAAAAGGGTGGTACTGGTATATAAATGGAAGTCTGTGGCATATAATGTGGGCAAAAACATGATCAAAACCGGGGACCAACAGTATCAAGGTATGTTCGATTCAAATTTCCAGTGTTGAAGCCATACTTTCAGAGATATAGACTTTGTAATATAGGGTTCTGGAATCATCTTGAATTTAGTCATCATGAAATTTTTGCTATAAACTAATTTTTTTTAATGTTTCATACCATGAAATCCGGAGTACATTCATATAAATTATCAAGGTATATGTGAAAAAACTTTCATCATTTGGGTCATCCTAATTTTGTATATATACCTCGTGGAAGATAGGGTATATGACTATTCCTATTGACTAGTCTCAAACAAGTGTTTCGGGTAAAACAACCATAACTTATTCATAGAGAATATAAATTGAGTGAGACCAATTGAATTGAATAGTGAACATGCCATAGTATGTCTGGTACAATTTTCAGAATTTATATCAATTATTGTGCACGGGGAACTCGATACAAGTTCTCTCTACCAGAAAGGCCAAAAATCAGCAAGTTGTGGGGAAGTTATCATAAATTCCACTTTGCACATATAATTTTGGTTATACCTATGATATTGCAGAGAATCAATTTCAGAGTACTAAAGGTCATAATTACAGACTGAGAAGGGCCAAAATTGAAGAGATACATCATAAGTAAGGTCTTCCAGGAGGACAAACTCCAAATCAAGGTTTCAAAGGTATGTTCACTTAAAATTATCATAACTTTTCATTGGAATGTCTGATTGAGATGATTTAAAATACATTGGAAACATAACACATAGAAGAGGATATTGGAACAAGGTTTATAAATATTTGAGAAATTTATCCTTAATATATGGAGGTTGGAAGTCAAGGATTGGGTTTAGACCTCAATTAAGAATCAATGACAATACCTAACTTTAATGGAGATGAAGATAAAGATGAAATCAATCCTAGGGAATGGTTGAGGATGGTAAAGGAATATTGTATGAGGATTGGTATAGCTCCTTGTGGTTTATCTTTTTCCTTTTCAGGTGAATCTCATAAGTGGTGTAGAATTATTTATGAATATACTATATTCCACTCCACATGGGAAGAATTTGAAAACATCTTCTCAAATAAATGGATTAGGGATACAAAAATGGAAGAAATGTATATAATTAAAGATGAATTACAAGAAGCTAAGGAAGAGATTAAGAATAAGGGTGAGGATATATCTAAGATAATATCCCTTAATGAATCACCCATTAAGGAGGTTAAGAACCTAAAGCAAGAAAATACTAGCAAAGGAAAGTGGGAAAAAGATAAATCAAGAGAAGATTTGAAAAAGAAAGATGAAGAGATATGTAGATTACGAAGACATAATAAAAAACTATTGGATGAGGTTAAGAGATTCAAAGAAGAAAATAATAATTTTCGAAATAAATAAGAAAGAAGAATATTGGATGAAGAATCTACCAAGATATTGCAAGAGGATACTTGCAAGAAGGTTGAGGAATCCTTAAATACGGATGAGGTAAATTCATAAATGCAAGACATAATTGAAGAAGGATGTAAGAGTTTGTTAGATGGGATCACATTACAGCTTCAAAAGGAGAAAGAAAAAAATATTCAAGAAGGTCAACAAAAGATACTTTAAGAACATGAACTCCATCTAGCAAATGTACATGCCAAATATGATGGTATTATCTCGAAGGCTAGAGTAATAAAAGACCAAGCAAAGATGATCGAGGATTCCATTTTCGTTGAAAAGGAGATAGATGAAATACATGCATAGAGTGAAGGAATACCATCAAGTGTGAAACCATATCGATGTTACGAGGAAATTATATCTATGGCTAGGGTAAACCACAATAGACGGAAATGACTGCAGAAATCAACTCTATTCTTAAGTATGCTATGTAAAAAAATATGCTAGAAATACAAGATAAAAGGACTACCTCATCCAAATGTTCAAGGAATTCCACCATTGAGCACTCAACCCAAAGAAATATACCTACAACTAGTCATCAACAACTAAACAAAGAAATCATATGGTGATGATAAATGATGTTAGCACATTCAATAGAATAATCCATTAATAAACATGACAAATACACCCATGGAATAATAATTCAAATATTTTCAAGATATCAATTGGATGAGAAAATATTATTTCTATTAATATATGATCAACACAAGTTAAAATGTTACAGACTTCTGTGTCGGCATGGCTCAGAACAGAGAAACTAAGTTCCTTCCAACTGGCCCTCCACCACTTCAATCCTCCACCAAAGGTAAGCTCATAGAAGAGAAACAATGAAGTTCTCAATCAAATAAGGGAAGAGATTAGGGCATGAACACTGTGTTTAGACTTAAAGGACAAAGGGATGCAGAATTAATATGAAGTAAATAATTTCTCCAGAGTAGCTTTTCTCTCAAAGTTCAATTATTTCTCCTCTTTTCCATAGCTCAGAATTTGCCCATTTATAGCCTTCAAATGGAACTGAAGGGAAGAGACGTAACGTTTCCAGTATATAGAAGGCCAAGGATTGTAGATCTCCTGTCGTGACATGGAAACATGACACCAAATTTTCATTTTTGGGCACAAATCCTGTTGTACGCGGGTTGTAGTGGTGCATCCTATGTATACAAATGTTGCATAGTAGCCAAGGTGCATACATGTGGAAAAATATGTATTTTTATCTCTGGAATTTTACAAATAGGGATGATAAGTCTGCATAGGGAAATGGGAAAAGGACTTATGTGCAAGATTGCATAGGGTGAGTAAAATCTTACTATAACAAATGTCCCCTAATGTGTGAGGTCAGAGGAGTATCTGCGATGACCGAAACACATTATAAACAACCCAAAAGTGGAGTGATGGAGAACCGGCTGAAATAACTAGTTTCTCATTACATTTTGCATTGACTTTGCATACATGGTTGCTAATAGAATTACACTACAGATCCATGTGAAAATATACCAAAAAACTTTCCATGGCCATGAATAGGCAAATACAAATGCAGTTACATGCCAAAGGTTGGCATAGTCGCGAACAAAGCCCAGTAGAACCAGTCTCAAAATCAATCTGAAGATATATGTATACAATGGACTACAATCTAATCTCCCATAATTACTGAAGTCATATAGGTGTTGGTCCAGTGAAAAGGAAGAAACAACTCAGGAAAGTTGCGGCCACATACTGATGCCTTCAAGTATTCTACACAATCCTCCAAGGGTGAAATTCTACATAATCTGAATAAAAGAGTTGAGCTCGAACACAATGAGACATCGTTTGATTACCTATCATTGAGGTATACCACTAAAAAATGTGAGACAACCTACCAATAATGAAAGTAGGTATCAAGGCACCGAGTACATTCTTACAAGTGTGAATAAAGGAGTCGGGGTCGAAAACCTAAAGAATGCATTGATCAGGAGACATTGATTTATTCCCAATTGTCGATGGCAAGAGAACCTACCACTAATTACTGTAAACCTCAAGTTACTCATAATACTCTAGGTCCTGTTTCCAGAATAGATGAGTTGAAGTCGATGGAAGGAGACCTGCTGAAAGGAGAGAATTAAGGCATCTATCATCAGTCAACATGAGGTACAAAGTAGGAGCTTCATGATTTGGAGGAAATCGGACAAAGAAAATGTCCATGAACCAATGACCCTGTGTGTCTTTCGTGTGTGTCAAGTGCAAGCGGTACACAAAAAATACCCTATGAATATAAGCCAATGTGGAAATTTGCTGACAAAGGTGAGAAAACCACCAATAAGGTTAATGGAATCCAAGACACTGCATGAATCCCAATGTCTGAATAAATCTCTTGTCGTCGAACACAAGGGAAACCACCCATTCAATGATCAATGATGAAATGTCCATTGTTGGGTTCATGGTTACCTACCAATGATGAAAGTAGGAACAGGGTGCATGATTGGAATACAATATCATGTGACTTTGAGACAAATTGAGGGTATGGCCGACATGAAAAGTGAAGAGTTCTGAGAAGTGGCCAACACAGATTGATAGAATTACTTTGAATAAGAGAATGAGACATCTGGAAGACTCTGACATCATAAACTTAATGATGAAACCATGAGATGCAGGGGGTATCAATGAAATTCTCTATAGGGACTGGAAGAGTAACTAGTTGGTAGAGAAGACTCTGTAACGAGATCAACCTCCTAAGTGCATGATAATCCCAAAATTATATCGATGAATGGACTCAATAACTTTGTGCTATGTTTAAAGGTGACATGACTACTGCTAATATAAGATAATACTCCCTTCCTGCCTCTCTTTTTTTGTTTTTTCATAGACAAATGAATGTTATGATACAGAGGAGGAAATGTGTGTCACAAGTAAGAAAAACTAGTTCCAATAGTGGAACATACCTATTCTCTATGCAACGATATGTATGCAGGAGATGGACACTCGGGGGAATGTTCCCTCCTAGGTATAGGGTGTCAAATTGAAAAGGATATAACGAGGATTTTCTTGATTGAGGATGCAAAAAATGCTGAGGCAAATGGTTTATAATGCAAAGAGAGAACCAACTATAGGCTCAATACTACAAGCAAGGGCATGAGATGCAATCACAACTTCACGCCAAAAAATTTCCTTTTTCATGACATTTAGTCTACTTGGTGTGAAAAAGGGATAAAATTGTGCCAAATAGACGTCCTTTCAAATCCAATTTATGAGTGTGAAAGAGACAAGTTCGCTTGGAAATATTTTCACTTTTTGAAAAAGAGTCGGAAAAGATATTAACTAAGACTCACAACCTTTCAAGTCCAACTTAATGAGTGTGAAAGGGACAAATCACTCGGTAATTTTTTTGCTTTTTTAAATGAGTCGAAAAAGAGATTAAATCGAACTCGCTAAGAGGTTTCTAGGTGGCATGTCATGGGGGAGGCCAAGGCTCCTATGCTGGACTTCTGTGGAATGTTAGTATCTTATGAATAGCTGACATAAGCTTGGGGAAACCCAAATATCTCCAAGTCGATGAGGATAAAGCACTAGCGGAGGATATCATCTCCATGATATACCAAATAATGTCTCTTACAAGAAATGACATAGAAGAGGGCATTGGATACCCCACAAGACCATACCAATCGAAGGGAATCTCCTCAAGACTTGGAGGGAGAGAACTCGGGGATAGTAAAACTCTCTCTTGTTCAGAAAGTGCGGTATTAGGAATGCTAAAAACATGGTTGGAGGATGCATCACTCTCGAAAAGGAGAGTTGTATTGACCAAAGATTGCACTAGTACCACCACTTGTTCAACTCTGGGTTGAATCAGATGCTTGATAACAGGGATAAGGGACACATCACCCTCGATAATGGAGGTATTGTTAGGAGAGTATTGCAACGACATTACCGTTGTGTCAATCAAGGGAGAAATAGGCTATAGGGAAACCACAGACTCCTTAGAATCCAAAGGGCCCATAGGTGAACCCCACGCTTTCGATATCCCAACAATGGCTGGACACAAATGAGTAATGCGTTTTCATTTGCAAGTCCTACAAAGTAATTTAGGCTTACATATCAGATGTATAGGCTTCTTGATGCCTCCAACATCATTCCCAATGGTTGGTGACATGCTCTCAATGTGACCAATAAAGGTGAGAGAGTCATCTCTTGCATGATGTACAGAGGTTGGAGATGTGTCATTGATATGAATCATGGCGACCAGAGTGATTCCCCCAACATGAATAGCAGCGGCTGGGTGCAGGTCGTCAACATGACTTGCAGAGGTTATTAACCCATATCCAACATGACTAGAAGAGGTACGTGATGGAGCTTCAGTATGACTGATAGTGACTGACTAGCATTTAGTTATGGCATTTGATACCAAGGTCTAGGGAAAGATTGGCTTTGAAACATCGTAGGCTAAGAAGGGTTCTAGTTTACCCCTTGTCCCTGAATGGAAATCTAGTATCCTCCACCTAACTAATACAAAGAGGTTTGTACGGGAATCATCACTAAAGTCTGCGAAGAGATGGAAGTATGGTAAGGTGTAATTAACCCCAATTTACCCAAAATAAAAATAAAAAATTATTAGTATGTTTGGGAAACATTACTTCTCCTAGTCTTCAAACAATGAAGTTATTAATGACAATTGAACTACTGTGAACCTCCTTCTCCTATTTAATAACTGTCTTTGGCATCACCTTCCATCTTATTAATAGACACAATATAATTATATCTATACATTTATGGCATATAGAGGACTTTTAGTCCTATAAAAAATTTAACCCTCACCCCTATGTATGGTCCCTTACTTGAATACAAACAATTTACTTTTATGAAAGGATAAACTCAAGGGTTAAGGGTCGCAGATTATAAGAATTTAAAGGTAATTAACTTTCGACTCACTCTAAGCCTAACTGACCCTCCCCGTAGTCCAACTGAAGGGATAATGAACTAAATCATCTTAACTGAACAATGAGCGAGTCATGATAGTGCATTAACTCAACAAGGAGTCTAAGGGTTTTTTTGTTAGTCAGACTTAATAACCCTCTGTCCAGTCTATTAATGGAGGCCCTCAGAGTTCGCATTCTGAGGCCACCACTCACCCTGTATTCAATACACTTATGCCACATCTCTTATGTCACATGGTCGGATAGTGCCTTCGTACTCCTACTATAAGTCTGTGTAGTAATGGTTAATGCTCCATTGGGGTTCTCCTGCATAGAGTTTAGGGTTTTGTTTCTTCCTTACACATTCCTCCTCTGTGATGGTGGTCCACACTCTGGAGGTTTTCCCTTGGTGAGATATGCAGGAGCTACCCATCTTCATGGTAAGTTACAATACTCTCATCGTTGTTTGTGATGAGTAAGAAAAGTCGAGAGGGATTTTGGTCATTCCATTATTTGTTATTTCTTATGGATTCTTTGTAAACAATGTCTTTCCTTCAAAGATTTGGCTCTGTGGAAAGTCTCCTTTAGTCATGGGGAAATTTGCAATTTTAGTATACTAGACTTCTCCTTAAGCTTTAGGTTTTTAAACACATAGTTATGAGAGAGTGAGGATTATTATTATTGTTTGGGGTTTGGACTTCCCCTCAGAATTTCCTCTACTACCCTAAGCATAAATGTCTAGGTATAGGTACCGATTCTATAATTTAAAGGAGAGTACCTCGACTGTAAATTATTTACAATGCTTCTTGTGTATTACCTATTTGGAGCTTCTTATTTCTTAAGTTGTCTGCGTTTTATTTCCATTCAGATATAGCTTAGACGTTTGTATCTCATGTAGTGTCGCATTTTAAGTTTCTGTCTAGCGTACTAATCAAAAAATTTATAGCCCTTAAGATGCTTTCGTAAGTCCCTAACAGATTCTGGAGCTTCATTGTGTATTCGTTTTTCTTTTGGGTCAAAGTTATAGAAAGTTACAGTACTCATGGAGACATCCGTGCTTGTTTTGTATGAAGGTCTATGAAGTCAAAGCGTTCTTATAGATATTTCTTGGTTGAAGCATTAATTTTCTTTAATATTGAAACTATCATTCTTATTCTTTAAAGGATTGGGAACCAAGATCTAATGATGGGGCTCTGTGTTTACAAGGGCACCCATCATAAATCCCTGGACCATCCTCCCATCGACTTGGGACGTTTATAATACCAGATATGACAGAGGAAAAGACTCAAGTTCTCCCACCGTGAGTTGAATACCACATTTCATTAAACTCTTCCTATCATTCATTATTCTATTAAAGGTTCTATCCATTCTTCTTTTATTATACAATACTAATGTAAATTGAAAAAAATTCCTTGTAGGGACTTAGACCATGCATAGATTCGAACGCAGACTCCTGGTCAAAAGCTCAAAAGGTATTCGGGTTTTAATTCGTTACTCTTAAAGAGTACCCTAAGTGTTTTTCTTCCTTTTTCTGATATAATTTTAAGCCAGAAGGGTGAGCGTCATGAAGAGCAGGGTCTATTCAAGGGATAGTTCAGCCCTGTATCTCTGTATTTTAAGTTCAGCGATCATAAGGGATTTTTACCTTATTAATGTATATCTGGCTGAATTCGCATGTGGTTAACTTTTATATGTTGAGTATTCGATTTTAGGGCAATACGGACAGTGACCTCTTTTGAGCAATTTGGTCTCTTAATGAACAATTCTAGAAAAAGATATCAACATAATTCTAAGGGTAGTTATTATGTATTGATTTTTCTTCTTGGATCTTATGGAAACAAATTTCATCGATTTTCTAGTTTTAATCCTGTACCCTTTACTCTTTCACACTGTGTTTTGATTTGTATTTTATTTTCTATTATATTTACAGTCCGAATTACAATTGTGTAATGTAAGGAAAGGAACTTATGTTTTCTTTTAGGGGATTTATTTATGGACCAAAAACAGACTCCTCGAAAAGGAGAAAAACCTGAATATCAGACCTTTGTATAGATCTAAATATATATATCAATATTCTATGTATTGATATGCTACTCTATATGATTGTTCAATACTGTATGCTTATATTGATATTCCAAACTTGTTGCACCCTACTTCGATAAATTGTGAGGACTGTTATCCCCGATATCTAGGGATAACTAGGAGATCATGTCTC
>JASDQU010713329.1:4363-15678 GCA_032191745.1 Picea mariana
AGATAGATGATAATGTCATGATTAAATTGTTCAGCTAGTTAATTAATTTCTTAGTCTTTCATATGTTTTGCATGATACCTCACAAGTTTTACAACCCTGGGTTGATAATTAAATGTATCAGAAAGCTAGATGTTTTGTTGGAAACTAATAGGGCATGTATTATACATGTCAAACATCTTATGTCGATACGATACCCTTGTTGAGCTCTACCTTATTGAAAAACAACCATCAAACCCCTTCACTCCAAGCATTGCTTCCCCCCTTTACTTTTTCATCTAAGATGGACTCATCAAGGATGGAACCCACCAAGCTCTACTCCCTCTCTTGTCAATATATATTGCTTTCCACCTTCTCCTCTCCATATCATACCCATTTATCTCGCCAATTAAAAAATAAATAAATAACAAACATGATTTTAAGTTGAAAAGAAAAACATAAAACATATAAATACAATTGTAAAAATTTAATTAAAGAACAATTTTGTGAGATAAAATGAAAATACATAAACAAATATTAAAAAATGAACAATTTTGTGAAATAAAATGAAAATACATAAACAAATATTAAAAAACTTCATAATATGAAAAAAAACAATACACCCTTGACACCCACTTTCCCTTCCTCGCCCCTTCTCCTACTTCTCTACCCATTTACCCTTCATTTCATTTGACCCTACTTCACCCTCCCCCATTCCCTTGATGGTGCCCCCTTTTCAGTTGCCTCCCTGCTCGAAAATAGGGGCCTTCCCCGCCCCTTCTCCTCCTTCTCTACCCAGTTACCCTTCATTTGACCCTACTTCACCCTCCCCCATTCCCTTGATGGTGCCCCCTTTTCAGTTGCCTCCCTGCTCGAAAATAGGGGACTGTGTTGTCCAAAGGGTGGCTCTTTCCATTTTTAGGCAATGAGATAGTCAGAGGGGATCATTGTAAATGGTTCAAGGAAATAATGGAGGACAAGGGGAGGGGTTAGTAAAATATTTGTAATTTGTTTTGTATTGTTTTTAATATTTTTTGTTTTCATTTTCTTTGAATTTTGTAAAAGTTTTTAAAATGATTTTTATTTTTTAAATCATTAATTTGTTTTATATTTTATTGTTTTTTTAATACATATTGTAAAGTTCTATTTTTATTTTTGAAATTTTGGAGTTAAGGTGGTGGAGAAGGGGGATTTGTATGAGGGGGAAGGTGGGGGAGGGGGATTGTTTTCCACAAGGCATAGATTGTCAGGGAGGGGGATTGTTTTCCACAAGGCATAGATTGTTAGAGTTCCCCTCATAAAGTACCAATAAGCACACCATCATCTTGATTTTTTTTTAAATAAAACACTAGAAAAAATAAAGACACTTATTGTTCTAAATGAAAAATAATTATGGGAAATGTTTTTCCTTGAACTTAAATATAGATATTTTTCACATTATTTTATTAGAGAAAATTATTGTGTTCTCTAGTTTTATCAAAATAAATGAATTTTCTATTACACTTTATAAGTCATATTTGAATTTGTAAAGTTTGATTTTTTTTAAATCTTGTTTTCCACATATATTTATTTTTTTATTCTATAAATTTTATGATTTTTTAAAAAATATCATATTTTAAAAGCATGGAAAATCATGTCAAATCCCACTAGCGCTATTGTACTTTGAGTGTTTCGTTATGTAAGGTGACCAATGTTCGAAACTTGTGGTAGTCAGGAGGAGACACCCAAAATACTCCATCCATGTTAAGGGTCGGTGTTTCCTAGGCCGGGTGTGATCCCCAGATGATTTTGACGGCTTAGATGCCCCTGGGTCACATTTTCTTAGACCATAGGCTAGTCCCACAAGTAATGGACACACTAGGAAAAAAAATAGTGCGGAAAATTGTATTAAATACAAATATAGAAATCATTTGAAGATACCTATTTTCCCCTCATTTTCTTTTTTTAAATGAAAATTTGATATGTCATTTTTACAATATCACCTTAAAAGTTAAAAAAAGTAAGTGTCCCAAAAACATTTTGTTATGCTCCCCAAATTTGAATATAGAATCTAGAAGATAAATCTTTAACTTCAACAATAAACCTAAATCATCCACATAAAATATTAAACACAAGAAATAAACAAAACCCTTGAGGGAGGCTAACACCATATATTAATCCTTATGGAAGGATAACACTCCTCAAGCAATCCTTGTTACAATAAAAATATTATTCACCATGCCCCACTACATTGCTTACACTTCTTTATATAAAACTCTATATCTCCTAGGAACATTCTAGAGAAGGAATATTCTAGTAGGTGTAACCTTCTACTAAACCATCTCACCTTTATTGTGTCCACATTATTACATGAGACTTATTTATTAGATTTGGCCTCCATATATGATAATACATAACCACATTTACATTGGGTAACTCCATAGGTACCCCATATTACCTCCCTAGGTATACTACATTCTATTCCCCTTCACATTTTTCATCCTTGAAACACGAGAAGAAACAATACAATATGATCCGCCAAGTAATGTAGCCAACTGACACCAAGTATGACCATCCATCCATCTTAATGGAAGATGAACATGATGTCCAACAAATGCCTTGCCACCCTCATCTTGATCGTTATTGTTCCTTAGGTGTCATGGGATTATTGCTCTATCTTCATATCGTCCTACAATGATGGTATTCCTCCATGTTCTTCTTGATTGGTTTCCTTTCTGATGCCATGCTGGTTCATAATAAGTGTGTTGATGCTCATGCCCTTACCTTGATTATTGTTGTTTTTATATATCATGTGGATGACAATATACAACAACTTTAGGAATCAGTCATTTTTTCTTCAACTCTGCAACATGGTGTTCCTTTGAGTCAATGATCTTCTTGTACTCTTTATTATGTCCTTCTTGGATTTTTGCTTCATGTCCTTCTATAAAATCTGCCTCAGATTCAACTTTAGACTTTGCAATAACTTCTTTTCTTGCCCCCATAGACCCTTCTTTCTTACTAGGAGACACATCCTGCAATGTAATTTTCTTTTTCTTGTACCAAAATTTCACAAAATTCTTTTCTGCATTAAGATTAATTGTACAAATTGTTATCATCCAAGAATATCCAAGAATAAAATCTACATCATCCATATCGATGAAAAAAAAATCAGAATGCAACATAGATTTTTACATGGTGATCTTTAAATATTTAAAAGCTTGAATATTTTCACCTTCAACATGTGTGCTTTGAATATTCTTTCCATGTACTTGCAACCTTTTATCCAAATTAACATTGATAAAATTATGCATGCAACTAKGGTWACTAAAAACAATAAAMTTTTCTTGTTGAATGCATYCAYGAACYTGTAAGATAGATTTTCCACATGAAAARAAACTCTTGGTGTTCTYTGTATCCTTTTYTCCAACATGAGACCTCCTATTTAACAACACTTTTTCAAATTCTTCATCGGGGAGGGACATCATCTTGCTATGGCTRAGTGACTTCCACCAAATGGCCGCATCACCTACTAAATTACCATTTATYRAAAATTTCCAATAATTTCCCCATGCTAAATTTATAATTTTTATGTATTCTTCAATGCTAGGGTCATTTCCATGAAAATACACCTTGATTTCGATAACCCAAAAAATAGATATATGGTTTGAAAAAAAATCACTTACTTTTCAATGAAGCTTCTTGAGGTTGTTGTAGCTATAATTCTTTGATTAGATATCATGAAAGCAATTATAAAATTCCATAGTTAATATATACATATAATGGGATTGGATTCATTGAAATCTGAGCACTTTATCCCAAAGATATCTAATCTACAAATCACACGGGTGTTTCCATAAAAACCCTAAAAACTTACTGATTTTAAAATGATGATAACTTCACTTCCCGGACTCCGTTTCAGCCGATTTGTTTTTGAAATTGGGTGTTTTTCTAAGAGAAATTCAAATATCCAATTTGTCTCTACAAATTCTATGCATAAATTTTCAAAATTAAGTCTAAAGTGCACCACCCCCTTTTTCCCCTAGAAAAAATATGCAAAAAGAACCAAATTTTTCTTCCTTTCTTTGGTCGAAGAAAGTGCTCTAATACCAATTGTTATGTTTCTCAGATATGAATATAGAATCTAGAAGATAAATATTTAAATTCAACATTAAATCGAAACCATCCACATAAAACTGAACACAAAAAATAGACAAAACCCTTGAGGTAGGGTAACACCATATATTAATCCTTATGGAAGGATAACACTACTCAAAAAATCCTTGCTTGTTACAATAACAATATTCTTCACCATTCCCCAATATATTTCTTAAACTTATTTATATAACACTCCCTATCTCCTCAGAACATTCTAGAGAAGGAATATTCTAGTAGGTGGAACATTCTACTAAACCTTCTCACCTTTATTATGTTCACACTATTACATGAGACTTATTTATTAGAATCGGTCTCCATATATAATAATACATAAACACATTCCCATTGGGTACCTCCTTAGGTATCCCATATTATAATAGATCCATTAGTATCAGAGTGCTTTCTTCGACCACGAAAAAAGGGAATTTGTTTTTCTATTTTGTAGATTTTTTGACGAAAAAAAAGAGGGTTGCGACACTTTGGACAATTCTTGTAGTTTTATGTGAAGAAATTGAAAAAAATGGTTGTAGATATGAGTTCCTCTTGGAAAAAAAAACAATTTCAAAAAAAAAAATCGTTCGAAACAAAGTCCAGGAAGTGAAGTTATCATCATTTTAAAATATGCTAATTTTCAGGGTTTCTTCCACAGACAACAAAGTGATTTTATTGATTTCTATAGCACTCGGGGCCAAATTTTCCCAAACAAATTACAGATTTGAGTTCCTCTTTCCAAAATATCGCATTTCAAAAAATAAAATAATCTGAATCATGGCCCCAGTATTGAATATATCGTTGATTTAAACTCAACCATTTTATAGGTTCTTTGTGATGGTGGCGGGATTGCAAGGCTCATAACTTTTCATAGGGTGTTCAGATTGTTTCCATATCAATGCTATTATATAGAGTATTTTCAAATATTTCCTTTGGTATATTATATGTGGTGTTTCCAATGGATATTCACTCTCGAATCCTCATGGAACTTCAACAGAATATTGAAGCCCTCGAGATAAGAATGAAAAATGGTGTTTAGGAAAGTGTTCAAAATCTTCAAGAACTTGAAATTATGTAGGACATCAGGGACAAATATAATCAAGAAGCATCTACTTGGTATGATTTTGAGGCCTATTGTGATGATTGGCATATGAATAGTTGTCATTTCTGGGATGATAACCACTTCCATCTTCTATTTGATGAATCTACTCCACCTCATGCAGTGCACATCATGGAAAGTAAACAAGAGTCATCTATGCATATTCTTTTTCACTTTTTCTATTCTCCAGTAGTAGTGGATGATGTTTTGTCTGGTTCTATATATTTGGATCCACATGAACAGTGTGAAACTTTGGAGCATCATTTTCAGCTGGCTAGTGAGTTCCAACATCTTTAGCATGGAGTTGACATGACCACTTGGACATGGGACCCATGTTTACAGTGGTGGTTGGACTAATTTAATATGGTAGCTCATATTCCTACATGGGACCGTGATTCTCCAACCTATTTCATCATTATAGTCCACACTTAGACATGGGACCTTGGTATATGGTGGTACGCCCTCATAAAAATCATTGAGGACAACACTTTCATAAGGGGGATAGAATGTAGTGTAGCTAGGGGGAATAATATGGGGCACTTAGGGAAGTACCCAAGTGGAATAATAGTAGATAACTATTTCTATGTGTAAATGTCACTTTTAATAAATAAGGCTTAGTGTGAATGCAATAAATGTAAGAGGACTTACTAGAGGGTTTCTTCTCTTGAATGTTCTTAGGTGGTTGGTAGTACTATATAAAGGGGTTCAAAGAAAGTAATGGACAAGTTGAGAAGTATTGTATTTGGAGTGGTATCTCATTAGGAGGTTTCCCCCTCGAAGAGGCAAGTGAACAAGAGTGGATCCCTTCCTTACTAAGATATATCGTATGGTGCTTCCCTACCTTAAGCATTTGATAATAATAAAGTGGGATTTTCTATATTATTCTCTTGATCTTGTGTAGCGATTGTATTTGTAGATCTTTGGAACTTCTAGTATACCTAGGGAGTTAATATGGGGTACCTACAGAGGTACCTAATGGGAATGTGGTTATGTATTATTATGTATGGAGGCCAATTCTAGGAAATGAAGCGCATGTAATAGTCTGAACACAATAAAGGTGAGAAGTTTTGCTAGAATGTTCCACATACTATAATATTCCTTCTCTAGAATGTTCCTAGGAGATAGAGGGTGTTATATAAAGAAGTGTAAGCGAGGAGCATAATGATGAATATCGTTATTGTAACTAGCAAGGATTGCTTGAGGAGTGCATTCCTTAGAAATAATATATGGTGTTACCCTACCTCAAGGGTTTTGACTATTTCTTGTGTTGAGTATTTTGGTGAATGATTTGAGTTATCATTCTATCTTATACTTTCATATTTGTTGCGAAACTTAACATTTAGTATCAGAGCACTCCCTTCAGCCAAATAAAAGAAGAAAAGTTTGGTTCTTTTTGAAGATTTTTTCTAGGGGAAAAAGGGGGTGGTGCACTTTAGACTCATTTCTGAAACTTTCTACACAATATTTTCATTTAAAAAAATGGATATTTATTTCCTCTCGGAAAAATACCCAATTTCAAAAAACCAATTGGCTGAAATGGAGTCTGGGAAGTGAAGTTATCAACATTTTAAATTCGACAATTTTCATGGTTTTCTGGAAAAAGCCATGTGATTTGCACAATAAGTTATTTTTAAACACTAGGTTTTTTTTAAGATTTCTTCCAAACAATATGTATTTTACTGGAAACGATGATGGCCCTAGTATTGAAGAATATATACAAAATCAAAAGTCATCATGGAAAGAGCAATGGAAAATTTGTCTACACGATGGTTTCAAAGAAGATGCTTGCATATGGTGGAACTCATTTAATTATAATGAGTTGATGACACTTTCTAATGAAACATATGAAACATTAATTTTAGATAGGTGGTATCATGTTGGAAAAAGGGATACAAAGAGAACCAAGGGTTTTTTTTCATATGGAAACTCTATATTATAGATTCATGGTTGAATTCATAAAGAAAATGTCATTGTTTATATTAACCCTAGTCGTCGACAAAATTTTATCAATGTTCATTTGATTAATAGATTGCAAGTTTTGGAAAGGAATATTCAAAGCACACAGGTTGAGGGTGAAAATGTTCAAATTTTTAAAGATTTGAATGTTACCATGGATAACTATGTGTTGCATTCTAATTTTTGTGCCATTGATATCAATGTTGTGGATATTATTCTTGGATATCCTTGGATGGAAATAGTTGGTACAGTTAATATTAATTTGGAAAAGGAGTTTGTGAAAATTTGGTATAAGAAAATTAAAGTTACATTGTAGGATGTGTCTCTTAGTAAGAAAGAAGGGCCCACGGGGACAAGCAAAGAAGTTATTGTAGAATCTGAAGTTGCATTAGAGGCAAAGTCTACAAAAGTATATGGAGAAAATCCCCAAGGAAGGACACAATAAAGAAGCCAAGGATGCCATTAAATCAAAGGAACATCATATTGCAGAGTTGAAGAAACAAGGAACGGTTCCTAAAGTTGTTGTATATTTCCATCCACACCATACAGAGAAACAACAGTCATCAAGGTAGGGGTGTGTGCATCAACACACTTGTTATGAAACAACATGGCACCAAAAATGAAACCAATCAAGAGGCGCATGGAGGAATACCATCACTTCAGAATGATATTAGGATAGATCAACCATCCAATGGCACCAAAAGTGTGATAAGGATCAAGATCATGGTGGAAAGGAAATAGTTGGACATCATGTTCACCTTCCATTAGGATGGATGGTCATACTTGGTACCAGTTGGATACACTGCTTAGCCAGTCATATTGTATGGTTTCTTCTCATGTTTCAAGGATGAAACATGTGAAGGGGGAAGTAATCTAGTATACCTAGGGAGGTAATATGGAGTACCAATGAAAGTGTTATCCTCAACTCTTGTTATGAGGGTGTACAACTATATACCAAGGTCCCATGGATAAGTGTGGACTAGAATGCTGAAGTAGGATAGAGAACTAGGGTCCCATGTAGAAGTGCTAGCCACTATGTTGAAGTAGACCAAGCTCCACTATAAATCGGGGTCCCATGTATGAGTGCAAGCCACCATGTTGAAGTAGTCCAACTTCCATGGTAAACCTAGGTCCCATGTTCAAGTTCTCATGTGAACTCCATGCTAAATATATCAAAAATCGATAGTCAGCTGAAAATGATGCTCCCAATATTAACACTGGTCATGTGGATCCAAATATGTAGATCTAGCCAAAAACTCATCCACTAGTACTGGAGAATAAGAAAAATAAAAAATAGGATTCAAACAAGCCTTTTGACTATTCCTCAGGATGTGCTCTACGCAAGGTGGAGTAGAGTTATCAAATAGAAGATGAAAGTGGTTGTCATCCCATAAATGAAAACTATCCATATACCAATCATCAAAATCATACCAATCATAGGATTCTTGAATATATTCGTCCCTGATATCCTGCATAATATCTCTCTCTTACATTTTAGCTATGGTCTCTTGAATATTTACACAATTGTCTGTGATGTCTTACAGAGTGTCCTTGATGGCTTCCATAGTCCAACCAATATTTTTGAGGTTCATGAGGATTGTAGAGTGAATATCCATTGGAAACACCACATACAATATACTAAAATAAATATATTAAAGTTATCTATCCAATGGAAGTGATCTGGTAAAAATCTAAGCACCCTATCAAAATTTATGAGCTCTATAGTCCTGTCGCCATCACAAAAAAACTTTAAATGTGGTTGACTTTAAATCAGGGATATATGCCTTTTCGGAGCTCCAATTCTAACATTTTTTTTTTAAATGGGATAATTTTGCAAGAGGAAATCAAATATACATTTTTGGGGGGGTGAATTTGGCACCAATTGCTACAGAAATTAGAAAAATCGTGGGACCATTTGTGGAAAAACCCTAAACATTTGCAGATTTTAAAATGTTGATAACTTCACTTCCCGAACTCTGTTTCAGACGATTTGTTTTAGAAATTGGTTGTTCTTACGAGAGGAAGTCATATATATAACCAATTTATACAAATTATGCATAGAAAGTGATAATAATTATCCATAGTTTAGCGACCATTTTTTCTTCTTGAAAACAATATAAAAAATAGAAAGAAAAAAACTCCCTTTCTTCGTGGCCAAAGAAAGTGCTATGATACAACTTGTTAAGTACCAAATTTATACAAATATAATCACCACAAAATATCTAGAGAATAATATAGAAACCTACACTTTATTATATGAAAACCCTTGGGGTAGGGCAACATTGTACATTAGATAGTATTAAGGAAGGGATCTACTCTTTTTCACTTACCTCTTTGAGGGGGCAACCTCCTAATTAGATACCACTCCAAATACAATACTTTTTGACTTCTTCATTACATTAATTGAACCCTTTTATATAGTGCTACCAACCACCTAAGAACATTCTATAGGAGGAATCTTCTAGAAGGAAAACCTTCTAGTAAGTCCTCTTACATTTATTGCATTCACACTGGCCTTATTTATTAAAAGTGGAATTTATACATAGCAATACTTATATACTATTATTCCCTTTAGGTACCTCCATAGGTAACCCATATTATTCCCCCTAGCTACACTACATCCAGAGAACAATATGGGAAGTGAAGTTATCGACAATTTAAAATCTACAATTTTCAGGGTTTTTCTAGAAAAAAACATGCTATTTGCACATTAAGTTATTTATAAACCCTAGTTTTTATTGAAGATTTATTCCAAGCAAGATGTGATTTCAAATATCTTTTGTAGTGTATCTAGAGGGAATAATATGGGGTGCCTAGAGAGGTACCCATGGGGAATAATAGTAGATAAGTGTTTCTATGTATAAAAGCCACTTTTGATAACTAAGGCCTAGTGTAAATGAAATAAATGTAAGAGGACTTACTAGAAGGTTCATCCTCTAGAATTTTCTTAGGTGGTTGGTAGCACTATATAAATGGGTTCAAGCAATGTAATTGAAAATTCAATAAGTATTTTATTTGGAGAGGTATCTCATTAGGAGGTTTCCTCCTTGAAGATGCAAGTGATCAGGACTGAATCCATTCCTTAATAGGATATGTTGTATGGTGTTTCCCTACTCTAAGGGTTTGATAATAAAAAATGATATTTCTTCCATATTGTTCTTGGATTTATTTTGGTGTTTTTTTATTCATATATTTGGTACTTAACAAGTGGTATCTGATCACTTTCTTTAGCCACAAAAAGGGGCAAATTGTTTTTCTCTATTTCGTAGATTTTTTCCCAAAAAAAAGAGGGCCACGACACTCCAGACAATTCCTGTCAATTTCTATTAGAATTTTTAGAAACTGATTGTAAATATGAGTTCCTATCACAAATACACCCAATTTCAAAAAAAGAAATCGTCTAAAATGAAGTCCGGGAAGTGAAGTTATCATCATTTTAAAATTTGCTAATTTTCAGGGTTTTTCCACGGACGCCAATGCGATTTTACTAATTTATGTAGCACTTGGGGCTGAATTTGCCCAAAAAAATTATAGATCTGAGTTCCTTTTTCAAAAATATCTCATTTCAAAAAACAAAATCCTATGAATCAGAGCTTCGAAAGTGAATATATCGTTGATTTAGAATCAACCATTTTCTAGGGTCTTCATGATGGTGACGGGACTGCAGAGCTCATAAATTTTATAGGATACTCAGATTTCTACCAGATTGGTGTCATTGGATAACGAATTTTAAGAGATTATTTTTGGTATATTATATGTGGTGTTTCCAATGGATATTCTCTCTTGGCTCCTCATGGAACTGCAACAGAAGATTGAAGCCCTAGAGACAAGAGTGCAAAAAGGTGTTCAAACAAGTGTTCAAAATCTTTAAGCACTTGCAATTATGCAGGACATCAAGGATCAATATAATCAAGGAACATTTGCTTGGTATGATTTTGAGGTCGATTGTGATGATTGGTATATGGATAGTTGTCATTTTGGGGATGAAAACCACTTCCATATTCTATTTGATGACTCTAATCCACCTCATGTAGATCACATCTTGGAAAGTAAATGAGAGCCTTCTATGCATATTCTTCTTCAATTTTCTTATTCTCCAGTAGTAGTGGATGATGTTTTTGTTGGTTCTACATATTTGGATCCACATGATGAGTGT